>JAOWCC010000936.1:57131577-57215287 GCA_030867875.1 Actinernus sp. WN-2022
TATAATTTTTAGTTTGCCTAAAAATATTCCTTTTTTCACGGTATAGAGGGCATTTTATCAAGAAATGTATCTCATCCTCTATGCCTTTTTTCGTTATTTGGCATATTCTTTCTTCGACTTTTTATATGGTTTTGTATAACGCCCAGTTTTCTATTTCCAATTTGTGGTTACTTATTCTTAATCATACCGGCCGGCTCAATGACAACTTTAGCTCCCCCCCCTCCAACGACACTAAGAACGGCTGAACTCTTCCCATTAATGTCTGATGCGTTTTGGCAAATTACCATTAATGTTTTTTTGAAAATTTTCCGTTTCGTGTTCGATTGACCATTTTTTGTGAGTTTGATTATGCACCAGTCCAATGTAAACCCCCCCCCCCCCCCCCCCCCCCCCCCCCCAACTATGCGGGGATTAGCGAGGCATTTAGCACTTCACTCGTGCCCCGGTGAGCGGGGGCATTAGCCTCGTTTAGAATATCGTTGCGATTTGAGCGGGGGATTAGGCGGGGTTTGGCCATGGAAGCCGCTGACCATTTTGGCTCATTTCACCTCATGGTGCGAAATGTGCGTAGTTTACCATCGTTTATTGAATGAAATAATAGCATTTTAGTTCAGCTGGAATGCTTCATGGATGACCTTGAAGCTTCTTTGCGGGTATTGACTATTTTTTAAATCAATTTGCCTATTTTTTTAAGAATGTGTTTTCATATAAAGTAATATGGGAGAGTTGGTGAGTAGTATAGGGCGCATGGAATTAACCCCCTTTTTTAAGGCGCTATGCTAATTTTTAAGGCGCGCTCATTAATTCAATGACGTCACGGTTCTATTGTCTTGCATTCATTAATAAAATGAAGATGTTTAAGGTGTTATGCTAATTTTTAAGGCGCTCATGAATAAAGTGGGAGTGAATAAATTATCTTTTGTCTTTCCGCATGAACAAAGTGCGGCGCTCTCATGAATAAAGTGTGGTGGTTTCTCATTATCTATTGTTCCTTTGGATGAGGTCATCGATCTATTCGGGCATGTTGGGGCAAAGCCTATTGTTTGGGGTCGTCTATAAAAACCAGGAGCGATCGACCCTGAAACCATTCGAAGTTGAATGAAAAAAGTAATAAATATCTCGCAATATCTAAACCCCTTTGTAGCGTAAATAGTAAGAACAAACTACTCGTCATAGGCTCTAAACTGTCTTTATTATTTTCCTTTACAGTTAATAACTCATAAGATAATTGTATACAAAATCCACTGTGACTCATAAGAGCAACTCTGCTATTGTTCTTAGAGATTAGCGATAACTGAAGGGCCTATTGTTTTGAGAAAAAATTCTTTAGATGCAAATCGTTCTCCTAAAACTGAACTATAATTACCATACGAATATAAACAAAACAACCAGATAAATTAAACAAAGTTTATTCACGATCGGCCCTGGAAACCATTCGAAGTTGAATGAAAAAAGTAATAAATATCTCGCAATATCTCAGTAAACCCCTTTGTAGCGTAAATAGTAAGAACAAACTACTCGTCATAGGCTCTAAACTGTCTTTATTATTTTCCTTTACAGTTAATAATTCATAAGATAATTGTATACAAAATCCACTGTGACTCGTAAGGAGCAACTCTGCTATTGTTCTTAGGGATTAGCGATAACAGTGAAGAGCCTATTGTTTTGAGAAAAAAACTCTTGAGATGCAAATTCTTCTCTAAAACTGAACTATAATTACCATACGAATATAAACAAACCACCAGATAAATTAAACAAAGTTTATTCAATCAAAAAAAACACCAATTTACAGTTCGTTTTCCTTATAGTCGCTGAGTTGATAACTTTCTTATTTCTCAGTTGTTGGGTTGATATAATGTACCGTGTTACAAGATTACACTGATTTATGCTTCATCGATTTTTTTTCTTGGTGACAAATGCTGCTTAACTTGGATAAGCTAACAATTAGAAGGGGGAAAACAAATAGTTTGTCATTCCCAGGCTACACTCTATTCGTGAAGAATAAGACACGCGTTATCGTTGTTTTAGGTTATTTTCCAAACTAAACCGAAGAGATATTTACCAGGAGCCCATTACCCGGAGCGTCCATCTAGTATGGATATGCGTCACAGCACGTTAGATTTTCCGGCTATTTTTAACTTCGATTTCCCGCGAAAAAGCTGTTTCCGCATAATGCAATATGGCCTTCTGCTGAATCTTCGCTTGGCACTTCTTCATCCGCCATTTACGCCTTAGAACTTCAAGAGTGCAATAATTTGGCGAGTTCTGATAGGCTAATCATACTAATCATACTGATTGGCTGTGAGTTTTTCGCGCGAGAAACTAGTCTAAATATAGCCTGAAAATCTAACGCGCTGTGACATGTAGCTTGTATGGGAGATGTACGCTCCGGGAAATGACTCCTGGTTTTACTACCCAACGCCCGCCGCCGTCAACGCCCGCCACCCGCCAACGCCCGCCACCCATTTGAAATAAAAAAAAGAGGATAAAAAAAGAAAAAGGCGGGACGAGAGGCGACAAAAGGGATGAAAAGGATGAAAAGGATGAACGGAGATAGCTATATCCGAATGTGAACACGTCTCTTGTCAGTAAACTCTTTCATCCCTTTTGTCGCCTCTCGTCCCGCCTTTTTCTTTTTTTATCCTTTTTTTTATTATTTCAAATGGGTGGCGGGCGTTGGCGGGTGGCGGGCGTTGACGGGCGGCGGGCGTTGGGTAGTAAAACCTATTATTGCTTTGGAGCTTCGGATAAGTTTAGTTGTAAAACTCTCGGGATACCCCTTCCACTGGACAAGGTATTCAATCCTGCCTTTCCGTTTACGCTTTTTTAAGACTTTTTCTACCCGGTAGAAATCATCTTGCTTTTCGACTCTCTGTAACTCGGCTTCGTAAAATGTTCCTTCTAAAAGTTATCCATGATAGTCCTTTAAACGATAGACAGGTGGTTGTCTTGGTATTCTTTCAGAAATGGTAAATATCTCTTCGGTCTAGTTTGGAAAATAACCTAAAACAACGATAACGCGTGGTCTTATTCTTCACGAATAGAGTGTAGCCTGGGAATGACAAACTATTTGTTTTCCCCTTCTAATTGTTAGCTTATCCAAGTTAAGCAGCATTTGTCACCAAGAAAAAAATCAATGAAGCATAAATCAGTGTAATCTTGTAACACGGTACATTATATCAACCCAACAACTGAGAAATAAGAAAGTTATCAACTCAGCGACTATAAGGAAAACGAACTGTAAATTGGTGTTTTTTTTGATTGAATAAACTTTGTTTAATTTATCTGGTGGTTTGTTTATATTCGTATGGTAATTATAGTTCAGTTTTAGAGAACGATTTGCATCTAAAGAATTTTTTCTCAAAACAATAGACCCTTCAGTTATCGCTAATCTCTAAGAACAATAGCAGAGTTGCTCTTATGAGTCACAGTGGATTTTGTATACAATTATCTTATGAGTTATTAACTGTAAAGGAAAATAATAAAGACAGTTTAGAGCCTATGACGAGTAGTTTGTTCTTACTATTTACGCTACAAAAGGGGTTTAGATATTGCGAGATATTTATTACTTTTTTCATTCAACTTCGAATGGTTTCAGGGGTCGATCGCTCCTGGTTTTATAGACGACCCCAAACAATAGGCTTTGCCCAAACATGCCCGAATAGATCGATGACCTCATCCAAAGGAAAAATAGATAATGAGAAACCACCACACTTTATTCATGAGCGCCGCACTTTGTTCATGCGGAAAGACAAAAGCTAATTTATTCACTCCCATTTTATTCATGAGCGCCTTAAAAAATTAGCATAACACCTTAAACATCTTCATTTTATTAATGAGTGCAAGACAATAGAACCGTGACGTCATTGAATTAATGAGCGCGCCTTAAAAATTAGCATAGCGCCTTAAAAAAGGGGGTTAATTCCATGCGCCCTATACTACTTTGGTGCTTTAGACTTTAGTTATTTTTGCCACAAGTGTAATGAGGTACATTGTTAATTCGTGAATGCACGCATGTGCAGGAACGAGTTATTGGTGTTAGGTAGATTTCGATTCCAAATGTGCCGTATCCTTTTCCGATTATGTATGCGCAAAATTCGTACCATGTTCGGAATATGTTCGGGATATGAGATTTTCATGGCTAACTCGCTTACTGGCAGGTGGCTCAAACCTGGACAGACATGGTAGTGGGGTCCCCTATCAATCACTTAGTGGTGATGACGTAACGATGACATCATCGGTCACGTGATTTTAAGTACATGCACATATCTCCCTCATTTCTAATGCCAGACGGCTCAGTTAGACTTTGACAGGTATAGTATTGGGTCCCCACGATTCACTTAGTGGTGATGACGTAACGATAACGTCATCGGTCACGTGATTTTTAGTATACTTCCGCTCGAGGAACGGAAACAAATATATCGCCAATCAGAGAGACCATTACTAGGCTTTTAACGAAACTGGCGGTTACAGACTAATTTTGAATTTGGAACTCGCGAAAATTTCTCACGTGGAACTGTCATAACACTCGGTGAAGACCCCAAGCCCACTGTCTTGGTCCTCTAATTGGAGAGTTCCAAATTCAAAATTAGTCTGTAACCGCCAAAATCGTATAATTTCACGCTTGGGGGTCCCCCCATGAAGAAAGGCGATTTGCATCGTTTTGGGTAGGGTCGGGGAAAATTTTGGACCGCTTTGGTCATTCTGGTTCTTACAGATCATTGGAAGGTCGCGCTTTTGGGGTCTCGAGGAGGCCGTTTGGCGATGATAAATTTGATGGATTTTCCTAAATCTCTGGTCAGATGTTGCTTGATAACTATTCCCTCCTGTGCCGAAAGCTGAATAGCGAGCGAGGAAGAAAAGTGCCGATTTTTGGGTGATCTTTGAGGTAAGTCTGTGCTTTGGCGAGGTCGAGTTGCCTACCTTGTATATTTTTTTAGAGCCGCGACCAACGGTCAATATTTCGAATTCTAATAAACTGCTTTAGAAGGCCCCAAATCGCCAAAAAAACACTCACACAACTTCATTAAGTATTAATCTTTTATTATTGAAGATTTGTTTCGTAGGAATCGGAAAAAAGAATTCACACGGAGCAATTATATAAACTCTTCTGAGATCGTTCTGAAAGTAATCGATAAACCACAGGTAACCCAATAGACTAATAAGCGTAAAATATACGTCGAGTCTGGGAAGCCTGTGCGCGCGCTCACCGAATTTACCAACAAAAGGCAAAACATTTAACCTCTGGAACCCAGGGTAAATAAGAAGGGGTTTGAAAAATCTCGGAAACTCTTGTTTCCTGAATAGTGCAATTTTGTTCGGGTTGCGATACCTACAACCTTCGCCATTTAAGTACGGACCGCTCGACAAAATAAGGCTATTTAGAACACTGAACGAACTCCTCTGACAGATTGCCGCGATTTTTTTATGACTTCGCTTGTCCCCCTCCCCCTTCACAATGTTGGGATAGAAAGGCAACATTTCGGTCTTCTCGAAAACCAACATTGAAATGGGGGAGGGGGGTTGTGTTAAAAATAGCCGGAAATTGCTGAAGAGGTCCGACTTAAATGGCAGGGGTTGTCTGAGCGAACGGCACCCTGGTCCAGGGAATATAATTAGCTTCAGTAGATTGTGCCAGCTTTTTTGAGCCGTCTTTGTCTCTAAATGGGCACCAAATGAAATTCTTAATATGACCATACATACAGTGACGTCATACCTATATGACGTCATAAAAGTAGGGGGGAGGGGGTGGCGTACATATGAAAAAAATATTGAATTACGGCTTTAAGAAATATAATTCTAAAATTAAATACATTTTTACTAAATTTATTAATACCGATACACATTTACGATTTCAAAGTCACAATAGCTTGTGAATATTCATTTTTTAAAGCCGTGCATGCGCCAAAATTTGAAACGGCTAACGAATTTTCGATCACGACTCATATCAGCTGTGTTAATAATGCCGAGCTTGAGGGCCGAATTCAGCGAACAATATATCTACTGACTTATAGTAGGGCCGACACTGAGAAATTTCCCAACAGAGAAAGCTTTGCCCAAACCGTTTATCGAAGGTTGGGAGCAAAATAACCACAAGGTTTTTCAAGGTTATTCTCGGTGTTTTTGCCGAACTTCTTTTCTTCCAGCGTTAGCGTGACATATAGTTGGTGTAACGTGACAACGGTTCACCATACGGTTCACCAATCTATTCGATAATGCTGACCAAAGCCGGGGGAAATTCCTCTCTTCAACCAATTTACATCGCTAACACATCCCGTATATTTTGCAATTCCGTATTATGAATGACTCTAGCGAAAATAGTCGCGCACTGTGACACGGTTCGCATGGTGAACCGTTGCAATAAAAAACATACTTAACTTTTCTTTCAAACTACGGTTCACCATGAGAAACGTGTCGGAGTGCGCGAAAATGTTCGCTAGAGGCTTTAATAATACAGAAATGTAAAATATACCGGATCTGTTAGCGATGTAAATTGGTTTTAAGAGAGAATTTCCAGCGGCTTTGGTCAGCATTATCAAATAGATTGGTGAACCGTATGGTGAACCGTTGTCACGTTACACCAACTATATATGTCACGCTAACGGTGGAAGAAAACAAGTTCGGCAAAGCTCCAAGAGCACGCTGGTACAGCAAGCTGCTCGCCCTCAAAGATATTTGAGTGAAATGAAAAACTCTCCAATGAACCTGCATCATCTCTGTTTCGATCTCCTCCAACACACCTCCGCGAACTAAGGTCAGTTCTTCTTTAATTACTTATGATTCTTTTCCGATTGTGCAAAGCAATTATTCTCTTCCTGAAAGAGAACAAGGGGATCAAGCTTAATAAATACCCTAAGTGCTATAACGGTAAAACAAAGTGAATGTTAAAAAACTAATTTCCTTACGCAAGGAACAAAGTATATTTTATAAACATTTTTTGTCGGGTAATTCATAAGAAAATATTATTTTATTTTTATTTTGTATAAATAATACCCCCCCCCCCCCATATTTCCACCCATCCATGTTTATGAAGCCTTTTTTTTTTTACTTTTCCAATACTTTTATATGCAGAGTTATAAATATATATATATATATATATGTACGTATGTATGTATGTTTTTGGTACATTTGTACCAGGAAGAGAAAGCATTAGGGTACTAATTGTAATTTTGGGTGACTTTAACAATTGCACTTATTAAATCATAAACCCTACCCCACATGTATACTGATTTGTTTCAGTTCAACCCTAGTAGACTAATAGTTGAAGTCTTGTATTTCTTTACAGTAACATTATATACAATAAATACAATATAATGTACTTCTTTAATTTATAATTAAACAACCCATTGCTTGAATCCATTATTTGTGCCAATATATAATATTATATACTTAGAACATACTTAACATGTATTTTAAATTTAAAAGTTGTGTTAAATAATAATGATCAATTCATTGGTAATCAAAACCTTTAAACACAGCCATATGCACATGTAATTGTGAAAGTGTTTTATCAGCAAATAAAAATGTACATGCATGCATGCTTTTATATAACAAGTGTGCTAGTATATATATAATTTTACATAACTGGCAACCTTCAATTTGTGGTCATAATACAGCTTCAACACTTGAAAAATACTGTGTTAGGTTTTCTGACAAAACAATTGTGACAAAAAAGCAACCCAAGAATGACAGGGTTCTTTTTATTCCTTTAGGCTGCATTCATTATGTATACCACATGGAGAGGGGGAGGGGGGAAGGTGATTTTTAAGGGAATCCCAAATTTTTTTAACAGAAGGAAGGGGGATCTTAAAATTCATTAATGAAAGGACTTACACTTAAAATGGTAGGTGAATAGAATGGCTAAGTGCACTAAATAGAGCTAGGAAATGCAGGAGAATGCACTACCGATAATCTGAAATGTAAAAACTTTCCTGCCTTCCCTAAAAACATTTTTTCTTAGGGTTGCATGCAGCTAGATTGCCTGATATAAGGAATTAATAAATGTTTTATATCAAAGAACAATATATTCTTGTTGTAGTTTTGGAATACCAGCAACAAATACTTTTTTACAATAATTTACACCAAAGTACCAGAAGTAATAACAGTAATTTTATGGTTTATTCTTAGCTTTTCTACATAGTATCAAACTGAGTTTCACGACCCAACATCGCAGTTCTGTAAAATTATGCTTGTAATAATGCTGGTTTGCATATGGAAATGGCCAGGGGGGGGGGGGGGGGGGGAGGGGGTTGTATTTTTTTTTGAAAGGATAGAGGGGGGTTACTATGAATAAATCACCTGCACCCCTGTGGTATACTTAATGAACACAGCCTTAGTCCAACTAATTTACATGCTGTACATTTACTTCAAATATCACAACTGAAAAGTTCAAAAGCTCCACAGGGTAGCTTATTTATAGAGATCATGAAGTCATGCATCCTGTTGTTGACCAGGCACAAATAATCAGTTCAGTGTTGGATAATAAAGAAGTACATTTTGTTGTATTTTTTTGCAAATGTTGTTACTGTAAAGAAATACTAGACTTCAACTAAGGAAAGGGGTGGAACTGAAACAAATCAGTATACCTAGGAAGGGGTAGTCTTTAACACATAACCTGCATAACCCTACAATCCCTCTCTCCCCCACCCCATCTCCACCCAACCCTTATAAAATATTCCTAAAGCATACTCAACATATATTCTTTAAGTCTAAAATTTACAAGTACTCCACTCAAATATTTAGATTGAAAATGACTACCAAAAATTTGAAAGATTGTTGGGTAACCCATATTCCCTGAAGAAATTTTAAATTATAGATTAGTACCCTTGCCTTTCTCTACCTGGTACAACTGTAACAAATACATAAATATATATGAATGTTGTTTTACAACTGCACAATGTATTGGGAAAGTAAAAAAAGCCTTCATAACTGTTGTAGGGGGGTTTCTGGGAGTGCTATACAAATGACTTTTTATTATAATATATTTTACAAATTAAAAACAATATATTTTCTTACGAAATTACGACACAATTTTTATAATTTTTTTGGGCTCTACCATTGTTCCAAAGTCGGAATCTGCCATTGGAGTGCGTCTTCCCTTTATAAAATTAAAATTGGGCACTCACTCTCTGTTGACCCGAAAATAATTTTAGCGCGCAAAAACGTTGCGTCAAGTGCGTGAATTAAGGTTATCGTATACCTTCGGGGTACTGTTCCGGATAAAATTAAGTAGCGTCTCGAATATTCGTCGTATTTAGATAAATTATACCTCATTTTAAAGCTTATAAAATTGGCTACAACGCTATATCTAAGGTTTGTAATTTTGATAAAAGTGCGATTTTAAAATAAACTTCTTTTCGAACAAGCGAGTTGGTTTCCAAGAGCTCCAACTCCACGGAAATTTAATGAATTTAAGATCTGTTTGCTTTTCTGGACTCCCAAAGACCTTGTTTACGAAACTGTGTCGGCGATTGTGAAAATTCGAAGCCGTTCTGAAGATATTTCGGTATTCGTGAAACTACTAACGCGCAATCCAAGTATAGATGCGGGAATCGCTCTCAGCGCCTCTCTTTTAAAATCTAAAAAATCGCCGACACAGTTTTTTAGCTGGTATAATTGCGAACAATCTGTGAAAATTTGAAGTAATTCGCACAAATTCGCGTCGAGTTGGAGCTTTTTTCAAACTCTGTTTAGAACGAAAATAGAAAGTCAAGAAAACGCTCTGAAAAGTTTTAGCCGGCCGGCGAGACTGATTCTGGTGCCCCCGCCTCTTTCACAGCAATCAAACACCTTCTATATAAAGCAGCCAATGATGTTCAACCAGTGACTGGGAAATGTCACTGTCAAAACTTCCCACCAATTTCTCAGCGGCATGAAAGCAACACGATCAACGGACGGAGTAAAACGCAGGGTGCAGGGCACGCAGGGCACGCAGGGCACGCAGGGCACGCAGGGTGTTAAAAAAAATAGAGTTACATAATTTAGTGCCTTTGGAATATCAGTTGTTCACATGGCAAATATTATGCTAATTTTAGAGTGAAAGTAAAAGGGTAGCGACAAAACGCTGACCCCCGGTCCATGGACCACCCCCGTGGACCACCCATAAATTTCATATATTTTTCGAGAATGAAAGTTTTTACATTTATAGCGAGTTTGACTTGTGGCAAGTCTAACATTTTTACTTTGTGTTCTGGTGACACAGACTGTTATCGTAGTTTTGCCTTTACTTGCTGTTGCATTAAACAGTATCTAAAAACCTACGAGGCCTTGACTTACCTTACCTATTCCACTACAAGTAAAGGCAAAGAACTGTTTTCCGAGAACCGGAGCGCCATAGATATAGGAAGAAAAAAAAACTTCTGTCCCCGAAGCGCATCTTCTCTACATATATTTTATTTCAATGCACTCATTTCAGTTGGTAGTTGAATGACCGAGTGGTTAGAGCGTTCGTCTTTCAATCCAGAGGTTCGGAGTTCAATTCTCGGTGCCCACAATTTTTGTCGATTTTTTTCTCCTTCCTCTTTTTAAGTCAGTTCTTCTTAGCGTTCTACCTTCCAAACCAGTAGTATTCTTTAAACCCACCATCAGCCAGCTACAAAATTAATATTCGCTCCTTAAAACAGACAGACTACATCAGTTGAAAGAGAATTTTAAACTCAGTAATCACCGAAAATTTGAGAGTGATAATAAATAATTTGAGGAATGAGCGATTAAAAATCTCAAAATTTATAAAGAATAATGTATCAGTCAATTCCAAACCCGTGCATCCCCCCCACCGGGCCACCCCCGGGCATTTGATCAGAGGCTTGCTCCCGATGGTGGGGAATTTGACGAGTATCTAAGCCCTCAGGGGCGGGCATTTGACAAACAGTGGGGTTGGGGGGTGGGGCATTTGATCGGTGTTCAAAAAATACATTCTTTCTGTTTACAAATATAATTCGCATCGCTCGCGTCGAAATGGCGAACGTACGTATCTTCGAGGAATTAAAAACTTAATTATTATATCGGTAAAAGACGGGGCCGGTTGGTGCCTGTTGCATACTTTATATACCAAGAACATAAGCTAACATATTCAATTTCAAACCATTAATACGTTTATTATAAAGTATATAACTCAAACCAAGAACGATCGAGCCGGTAGAAATGATTGTTCTCATCCCTGACCGGTTGAAGGTGGTTTTCACCGTCGGTGTTTCCTGTGAATTGCTTGAGTCAGAGATTCTGAATAAAACAATGATTTCATTTATTTGTCAATAGTATTTGCCTTGTAAAATTTTCTGATCCGGTACCCGATGGTGGGGCATTTGAACAGCCTGGATGAAAAACTGGTGGGGCATTTGAACAGTTTTTCTGCCTTGTTAGTGGGGCATTTGATCGAATTTTTTTCACAATGTTCAAATGCCCGGGGGTGGCCCGAAGGGGGGGGGGGGGGGGGCATGCACGGGTTTGGAATTGACTGATACATAACTCTGTCACCCAGCCCATTTTACAGTTTTGAAAAAGTCAATTTCACCATAAATATTTAACATATGAATCTCAAATTTTCGGTGATTACTGAGTTTAAAATTCTCTTTCAACTGATGTAGTCTGTCTGTTTTAGCTTGAAATTTAATTTACGCTATTAAACGAGGCAGAAATCAGGTAAACAATGACTTCAGCAAGGAGCGAATATTAATTTTGTAGCTGGCTGATGGTGGGTTTAAAGAATACTACTGGTTTGGAAGGTAGAACGCTAAGAAGAACTGACTTAAAAAGAGGAAGGAGAAAAAAATCGACAAAAATTGTGGGCTCCGAGAGTTGAACTCCGGACCTCTGGACTAAAAGACGAACGCTCTAACCACTCGGTCATTCAACTACCAACTGAAATTAGTGCATTGAAATAAAATATATGTAGAGAAGATGCGCTTCGGGGACAGAAGTTTTTCTTTCTTCCTATATCTATGGCGCTCCGGTTCTCGGAAAACAGTTCTTTGCCTTTACTTGTAGTGGAATAGGTAAGGTAAGTCAAGGCCTCGTAGGTTTTTAGATACTGTTTAATGCAACAGCAAGTAAAGGCAAAACTACGATAACAGTCTGTGTCACCAGAACACAAAGTAAAAATGTTAGACTTGCCACAAGTCAAACTCGCTATAAATGTAAAAACTTTCATTCTCGAAAAATATATGAAATTTATGGGTGGTCCACGGGGGTGGTCCATGGACCGGGGGTCAGCGTTTTGTCGCTACCCTTTTACTTTCACTCTAAAATTAGCATAATATTTGCCATGTGAACAATTGACCTTTGCAATCTGATATTCCAAAGGCACTAAATTATGTAACTCTATTTTTTTAAACACCCTGCGTACCCTGCACTTTACTCCGTCCGCACAATCAAAGGCTTCGCGCTCAGTTGAGTTAGTTTCGCGTTTTCAATCACTCTTCATTATGGGAAAAACCAAGAATAAACCGGTCAAACGCCAGAATAAGGCAACGGCAAAGGATAAACCAGCTAAAGACAAGAAGAAGGCAAAACCAAAGCAGACCAAACGGACGCGGAAGACGAAAGAAAAGCACGAGGACAGATATAAAATTACCCGAAGAATCAGCCCGTGAATATATGCTCCGGAAAATGTCAGAGATTGGGCATGTTATTGTAGAATCAAGCGGCCTAATGTACAACAAAATAGTTTAGCCAGTGGTAATAAGAATATATAATTTCGAACATTTCTTTGATTTTTTCCTCTTTCTTGAACTCCAAGGACCAGATACTTGTTTTGAAGAAGACATCTACGGATAATTTTAGCGAATACGCTTCGAATTTACGATGACATATTTTTGCGAGAAAAGATTCGATAGAACGCTGACAACTTCCCTGCTAGCAGAGGTCTCTCTCTGTCTTGTTTACAGCAGGGAAGCTGACAACAAGCCACAGAGCGAACTTCGAACTGAACGGTAAACAACGACTCCCGCGCTTAGCTGAAATGCTCATGACGATTGATGTGGTGTATGAGCTGTCAATCAAAATATGTAACGCAGTCTTCCGGTAAAATGTTTATTTTTGATATTTCTCCGTCAAGATAAAAAAAAAATTCAACCAATTTTTTTCTGTTGGATACTTAGCACTCTAAAACTTTGTTGTTACGTGAAAAAAAAAATTTGGGGGGAAAAATTCGGCTCTGAACACGAAACTGAAAGCAAATTAACTTGCGTTGATCTTTGTGCTTTGCGTAAGGAAATTCGTTTTTTTATTAAACATTCACTTTATTTTACATTAGCACTTACGGGTATTTATTACCTTTCATATTTGAAAAGATCCCGTTAATTGTCATCTCTCTGAAGAGAATATATACCGGGATATCGTATAAATCGCTTCGCACATTATGCATCAGTCAATTCCAGCAATGCCCATCCCCCTCCGGGATATGGTGGGGCATTTGCATACTTTGAGATCCCGGGAGTGGGGCATTTGTAACCTTATATCGGCCCGGGGGTCGGGCATTATTCTACCACGGGGCATATGGTGGGGCATTTGACACTGCCGAAAATAATTCTGGGAAAGAGACTGCAGGTCTCGTGGTAACGACGTCATACTGTATCAAGTAAAAGAAACCAATAAATCTGAGTTGTTGTAATTATTCCAGCTGCCTGTGGATTCTATCTATTTCTCTAAACCTAGAAACCTGCAGTTTATACCGTCTTATCCACGTTATTTGTATACGCTAGGACACGAAAAAGCCGGGAAACCTATGGATGTTTAATTTTCACAATATAGCTAGAAAATAGCAGTTCTCGTACGTTCACCGCCCATCTAACACTGATCTGCAATCCTGTATTCTTAACTCTACGCTACGCTAAAATGTTAATTCAGGAGGCACTCGGGGCCCAAGCTCTGCTGGTCCGAGTTGGAAACGATATCAAGTAGTTTGTTTACAAATATACACTGTTTGCTGCTGTCCACCGGACGAACAGAAGTCACATTATTATTATAAAAGTCTGTCATGTGGTTTTAATAAGCGCTTATTGTATAACGTTAACCGCGGTGCGAATGATTATTTATAGGAATGAAATATAAACTATGTAAATTAATACCATTTTGTTCCAGGCAGCTCAATAGCATAATCACTGATACAGCAGTGAGTATAAATACAAATACAAAACAAGATGGCGGATCTACAAAACCGTAACGGAAACTATCAATGAATAGATAGAGAAGTAGCACTTCTCTGCGCCTTGTGCATTTGCATGGAATTAAACTTGGGCAGTATATCGTTATGGATGTGCCCGGAGGTGGGGCATTTTCCTTACTTCTTTGGCTCCACTGTGGGGCATTTGAACACCTTGCTTGTCCCCACCGTGGGGAATTTGGGAAAAAATTACGAAAATGACTAATGCCCGGGGGTTGTCCCGGGGAGGGGATGGGCATTGCTGGAATTGACTGATGCATTACCAACAAAAACATATCCTAATGTTTTTGTATCGGGAAAAGAATCAAGGTCTTATAATTTTTAATTAGGAAACTTAAAATTTGCAGCTTTTCGATAAGAGTCGGCTGGTTTCCCAGGCTAGCTTTTCGATTGATGTCCGGAAACTACGCAAACAATGTCTCAAAGCGGCACCAACAAAACCTGGATCGGATCGCACCGGATCGGATCGGATCACGGTTCGGATCACGGATCGGTCACATATATTATGATTTCTCACCAAAAAATCACAGGGCCGTTTAATTTGCTCGAGGGTTTACCTATCCTTCAAGTCAAGATTTAAAGTCGGGATTTCGAGTCAGGCTTTAGGGTTTAAGTGTATTCGCATACTTTCGTGGAGATTTATGTTCCATCACCGACCGACAAAAGAAGTGGATCGATCGTGAACTGATGCATAAACGAAACCCGGCCATAAATCAAAGTGTATCATGGACATGGCGAAACGGATCAGTGTACCAGCAGACATTCGCATGCTTCGATGATAATTTGACAGGAATTTTTACAATGTGAGTTACAGTTTAACTTTCTAAATGTTTATTTTTTCTCCACATTTACAGTTAATTTCACAAAACTTTGGCCGCGCGGATTGCCAAGTTCGTTTGGAACTTGGGAACTATGTTCCGAAGTACGCAAATTACTTTTGTACCTGTCAATAAGATTGTGATCTTCCAACTGAACTTTGGAACTTCGGTCTGAACTTCACAACAAAGTTGCTCGGGAAGTTGGCGGTGAAGTTCGATCCCATTTTATTATGGCATATTCGTTGCAACCGGTGTACCAGCGATTTCGCCCCCTCGTGAATTCGCCCACCGGGAGCGATTTCGCCCCCCTCCCTCTAACCTTTTAAAAGGTTATGAATACATGTTTTCCTTCTTTTTATTATTGTAATGTATTGGACGTGGAAAATAGTAATACATAAAACTATCAGTAATGTGTATAAAGGCATGCAATTCAATTTTATTTTAAAATCCACGCTTCACTTTTCTTAGACAAAATTCGTGTTGGTAGCTACGGTAAACGCTGCAATTTTTATTCGCGCGAGCAGTGCAACCGTACAATCTTCGTCAATCTTCGAATGATTAGTTGTTAGTATTTCTTGCCTGAAGCCAACATGTAGATGGTGTAATTATTGTGGTACTTAAAGGTTTTGATAACCCGTTTATCCGCATACTTTGAAAAGACTTTGCCGAATGTACAAGTGTCACCGACTCGCGTGAAAACTTCCTGAATATGCAACACAAGCTAATGAACTAATTAAGATCTAAAACGGCGGGAAGTTTTAAAACTTACCTTAGCTTGCAGCGAGTGGACTCGTATTTGGAAACAACTGCCAAATAGCCTGATGATTTTTACATGCATGAAAACCATAATGAAGTTGACGTAATTATCGTGGTATGTAAGTTTTTATAACCCGTAATGCTCGCATCGATCCATCTATTTTTAAAGAACTTTGCCGAATAAAGGAGTGTTGCCGACTCACGTGCTTTGTTCTATTTCAATTGAGCTAACGGCGCTTGTTAATTCGGTAATTAGATCAGTTCTAACTAGGAAAACCTTTCTGGATAAACAGCTTATTAACTAATGAGAAGATAAAACGGCGGTTAAGTTTTGCAGTTTTCTAGCAGTGTAATTAACTCAAATTCGGAAATAATTTGAAATGACTTTCCGAAGAAAAGAAGTGTTATCGACTCGCGTATTTTTGTAGTCAGTAGTAGTAATAGTAGCTAAAGAGGTCTTACACTTAAATTTTTTTTTTAAACTTTAGATTTATAAAAAAAAAACTTTTTATTCAGTGCGTTGACATGTACTGCCTCTATTTTCTGAGGCGGGGCGATTTCAATAAGAATTACGACTACAATTCACTAGCGATTTCGCCCCGGGGGGGGGGGGGGGGGGGAATTCACTGGGGGGGGCGAAATCGCTGTGACACCGGTTCACAAGCACTACTGTAGTACTGAGTGAGACAGACGAACTAAAAGGCTGGATGTTATATCTTTCAAAGCGGAATTAGACAATGATACATTTTGCTTAATCGGTAATAGTGCTCGGTTCTGAAAATAATTTGTATGTCTGAAAATGGTGCCAAATTAAATCTGACATCACCTTGGCTTTTAATATAATATCCACAGGATGGCTGCTTGTTGCATTTGCGGCCTCTTGCTCTACATAATGATTTTGTTGACTAGTTCTTGGTAGCAGCGGGGATTCGTCTATGAGCAATAATTATTGTAGCTGATAGATCAGCAAAGCTTTTGCTCCAGGTGGAAGTTCCTTTTGGAACATATAGTTGATTTATAGTCAGGTGCTGTAATCGAGCAGTACGTGTATTATTTGCGGTTAGCCGGTGCTGCTACTTTGCTATTAAAATGGGTTATATTCGTGACATGTTTTTTTACATTAGTTAATCTAACGTGTCGCAAGGTTAAGTAGGTCAGCATGTGCTGCTACTTTGCTAATTTAGCACGTTATATAGAATATATTTGTAACATTTGTTAAACCTGCTGTTATATTAGTTAAGATCGTTTTTCCCGTACACGTGTCGCAAGGTTAAGTAGGTCAGCATGTGCTGCTACTTTGACCATTTAGCACGATTTGTAATATTTGTTAAACCTGTTGTTACATTAATTAAGAGTTTTTTCCCATACACGTGTCGAAAGTTGGGTCAGGCGCCCATCCATCGCGAGTTCTGCTTGGTGTCTTGGTGGGGTTGCCACAGTTTGTGGCTTCTGGTGGGTCTTCTCCCACCTTTGCTGAAACAATTTTTTATTGTATAGGACATTATTGTCCTTGACATATGTTGAAATAAAACCGTCACAGTAGTGGCCGGATTTATTCCAAACTGAGACTGGATATAATTCTCTTTGTTCAATATTTCAGCAAACTAGTGCGACGCCATGCAGAGCTCTCGATCTCTTTATAACTAGCAAATGACGCGGCATAAAAGGTTGATTTAGGGGACCGGTAGGATTGTTGCGGGGCTTCGTAAGCTGCTACTGAACCTACTGAATGTGGAAGTAAGTGTTCGGACTTAAGTCGTTGCCGGTTTACCACGAAAGTACTGAATTAAGTATTCTTCGGTGAACACTTCGCTTGCAATTTGATAAATTTCCCATCCAGCCTTTTAGTTCGTCTGTCTCACTCAGTACTACAGTAGTGCTTGTGAACCGGGTTGCAAAAAATATTCCATAATAAAATGGGATCAAACTTCACCGCCAACTTCCCGAGCAACTTTGTTGTGAAGTTCAGACCTAAGTTCCTAAGTTCCAAAGTTCAGTTGGAAGATCACAATTTGATTGACAGATACAAAAGTAATTTGCGTACTTCGGAATGTACTTCCCAAGTTCCAAACGAACTTGGCGGCCAAAGTTTTGTGAAATTAACTGTAATACAGGGGGGGGGGGGGGAATCGATCCAGGAATGTTAACAGCGCGACTGGTCTAGACAGCAAAAGCGCGGAGGTTGTATTCAAACGAGTACTCGAGTTTAGCAGGACTAGGAAACGGCCAAACAAAAAGGGAACCAGTTCAGGGAAGACAATATTGTGTATTATCCATGATTTTCTTTTTTTTGTGTGGAACAATTAAACTGTTTGGAGTCCTTTCATAGCCTTCGAAAAATGCTTAGGTCGCATTTTTGTGTCAATGAAATCGACACGCCGGACTAAGCTTCATAGAATTGAACTACTACTCACACCACGAAAGGTTTCATGAAATTCGGGGGAAATGCTGGAGGAAATGACTGTCAAAGGGCAAAATATAAAGATAAACATATGTATTTTATACTTAGCTGTCAAAGCAAAAAAATAAAACGTGATATATAAACGAAACGGGTCGTAATCGTTGTGGCGGGAAAAATATAATTCAACCGTAAATGTGATCCGTTCCGATCCGTTCCGATCCGATCCGATCCGATCAGATCCGTGATCCGATCCGATCCGAGGGTTAAGTTTGGGGTACTGTTTTAACTGTTAGGTGTATGTTAATTAATTGATTGTATGAATATGACATCACTATATGAATTCTACAATTCATGCAGAAGTAATAATTATGACGTTACTTAATATGTAGAGATAGGTCTGATAACGTTTCAAGCTCAATGTCTCTATCAATTCCAAGCCCGCCCATGCCCCCCCGGGCATTTGTGGGGATTTTGTCATTTTGGAATCAGAACGTTGCAAATGCAAATGCCCCACCCCGGGGCAAGTATAGCGAACGCGCCAAATTTCTTCGCCGTTTCAAAGCCACATTTCACCACTTTTCTTTATTAAAGTAATGCAGTACTCACCTTCAAACACTTTCGTAAGTGCCCCCAAATCCCACATTCACTAGCCAGTTCCCAACAAACCGCACACTTCACCCCGAAACTGGGAAATTCCTAACGTCATGTTCACGGATGACGTTTCCGCCGCCATGTTGATCGATGAAGCAAGCACGTGTTGATCAGTTGAGCAAAACAAAATCAAACACAGGGGAGGGGTGGGATATTTTTTTGACAAATGCCCCGGGCCCGGGCTGACGCAAAACGAATGCCCCACCCCAGGGACAGATAGGTTATCAAATGCCCCATCTTGCCCGGGGGGGGGGGGGATGGGCGGGCTTGGAATTGATAGAGACATAAGCTTAATACATACATATACATGGCAGAAGAAAAAACACTAAATGGGGACATTGTAACATATTTTTAAAAGCATAAAAGAATACCGGTAATAATATAAAAATAAATTATATATATTAAATATATTAAAGGGCTACTTTTAATATTAACAGGCTACTACTAAATTATACAAATTGATCATTGTGATCAATAATAATGTATAATTCATCAATATTATGTATATTCATATGTATAATATTGACTACCTACCTAACTTAATTAACGACTATAGTACACTAGCTGACTTAACTGCACATGACTAGTATACAATGTTATGTATAATTATAATATAGATACGATAGTACATGCACGGGCTGCGCCCTAGAGTTTTAAACCTGATAAAACACTGCTGCTCATTTATTAAAATATACATAAAACATGATGGGCATGCATTTGAGAACATGAGAGAAATGTTAAAGCACAAGCCGAAGGCACATGCTTTCAACATTCATTTCTCGAGTGTTCTCAAATGACCAGAGTGTTTTATGATTATAGTATAAAAATGGATTTAAGGCTTCTTTATCTGTTATATAATATAGATTTACATGTGCGATGAAAGGAAACCACCAGTTGAAAACAATAAAACACAGCAAACCATGTTATACTCTGATAAAACATGGCTTTTTAGCCAATCAGAGCATGTGTACTATCATATCTATATTATAAATATGTTTAAACTGTTCATACATGTGTATTTTGCTTGAACATTTATAATAATATTAATAATTGTTGAATATTAGCAATTAATTCTTCCATTTATACTTATAAAATCCTTCAAAGAAGTATCAGTATCATCATGATCAAAGAAGCAATTATATTTATACATCCCAGTATACATGTACAAAACAACTAGTAATGTTAGACAATCCAAACTCATCTGAAAACTCACAAAATTGCTGAGAAATGAAATGGTAGACTTTCTTGAACATGTTTGTACTGACTACTATCTGTTAAGTAGTAAACATGTAGGGAAAAGTCCGAACCGGACACCCCCCCTATAATTTATGCATTTGTCCGGTAATGGGGTCGCGGGACAAGGGGTCGGGACCGAGTGTATGCAGGCGCCGCAGCGTGCCGGGTACCGGCACAGGGTGCGCAGGGTGCGCAGGGTGCCGGTGAGGGTGTAGGCGGTCGCGCGGTGTGGGGGTGACGGGAACGTCCCAACCCCCCTGCCACCGGACATTCCAGAGAAGAAGAAGAACCGAGCACGGAGCGCGAGAGCTCCGCCCTGCCCGACGGCCAACGCCAACTGAAGGAGGCGAGGCGTTGGAGCGGGTGTATTTGTAGGCTCGGTAGGCAGGCGTTTCTTCCGGGGGGTGAGGGGACGGGCGCGTGCCTCCCTGGTCCGGCGCCCCCGGACCAGGGTCAAGGTTTTTAAAAAGACGTTGGAAGGTGAGTGGGGCTCTATTCATTCGCCTACGGTGCTCAGGTGACGTGAAGAGCTGTCATGGGATTACATATTGAGTTTTATTTCCACGGGCGGGAGGAGCCTGAAACGGCGCACATGTGTTATTCCAGTTTCCATAGTAAAGTGGTGCGGAGCATGAGCCTGGAAGACGCCGAGCGCTACGTGACCAGCGATTCCGAGGGGACGTATTACGGGGAGTACGTGCACATCGTTTACAAGCTATGCGTGGACTTGTGGTATACCTGCCCCATGACACGCACCGACCCTTACAAGATGGTGTTTTCGTGAAAAAAAATGGGTATAAATAAATAACGGGGTGGGGGAACAAAAAAGAAAAAAACATGGAACGCCAACACGTGCCCCGGCTAACCGGAGCGCGCGAGTGGAGGGCGCAGCGGGCACTGCTGCGGAGTTGGTTGCAGGAAGAGAAGCGGTGGAGGCGCTGGGGCTGGATACCCCGTCGAGATCTACGACCGCCGGGGGTGCGGGAGCGGTTCCGGCGTGCGTACGTCATGGCGACGTCGTACCGTCAGCGGTACCTACGGGGGGACTGGTTCCCTCGCGATTGGCCTCAAAACTGGACGTTGTTTTACCCGTGCCACGAAAGACAGACGCTGCCCCACGCCATGACCCCGTGGGCGCCTCAGATTCGGAGGACCCACTGCACCCCCCAGGACCCCGGACCCCAACGCGTAGGGGGTATAAAAAACAACCCGTAGCTCCAAGGGCGACCCAAGAACGCACCCCCAGTATTGACCGGAGCGGGACGATGGTGCGTCGTCGTAGGCAGAGAAGAATGGCCCCACCCCGACGGAAAAAGGGGCGTGGAAGGAGAAAACGGCCGGCCCAGGCCGGGGGGACCTGGATTTTCGGGGCGCTCGATTCGCTGAGGCGGAAGCTTGCCAAGAAGAAGCAGCAGGGTGGGGCGTACCACCCGGGGAACCGGCGCATGATTAAACCGCTGGCGCAGGCGGGCGAGCTGATGAGCATGCTGTTGTCGGGGCCGGCACCAGGGTTTGGGACGGTTGCCAAGATGCTGGGGAAGCATGCATTTAAGGGAGTCGCGGACAACGTGATTCCATTCGTACGGGGACGTTAGCGGCGTGACGACATACGATGAATTTACAGAGCATGGTGGACTATGGCCAAAAGATCCCGACGCTACCGGCGCTGCCAGAGACCCCGCTGCAGGTCCCGATCCCCATAGACAGCATGGAATGCCGGCAGGTGGCAAGAGCGTATTGGAGGCGGGCGGATTGCTTGTGGCCGGGGTATGGGGCCATGATCCACAAGATGTGCAAGTTTGTGTGGGTGTCGACGGGGGAGACGAACGTGCAGTACTCGGTCAACGCCATCCGGTGGGCCCGTGGGGTGCACGAGGAGGTGCGGACCATACTCATGGCGGCGGACGTGTGGGCGGGGGCCGACGAAAACGCCTGGAAAAAGTGCGGGAGCCCGTGGTCGGCGGTCGACCCGGACACGTGGTGGTGCGAAAAAGATGAGTTAGAGAGGGGTGAGGCGATGAGTGAGGAGGAGGAGGACGAGGAGGACGAGGAGGACGCGCCCCCCACCGGCACCCCGGTGGCGATGCGAATAAAAGAAGCGCCCACGACGGACGACGGGGAACATGGGGACGATGGCCTCGCGGGTAGCCACACGGATCGGGGACGGGGCTCAAGTGACGGTGTTGACGGCAGGGGACTGGGAGGGGTTGGACGTGGTGGAGACGTTTCTGCTGAAACACCGGTACAAGTGGCGTCAGATGCACTCGTACGTGCACGAGGTACGGAAAATCGATTGGAGCCAGGTACCGGACAAGATGCCGGCTCAGGGTGTGCACTACGAGGTGGAGGTCCGGCACCCGGACTGTAACCGGCGGGCGTGCTACATTTTACAGCAGCGGGAAGTGCGCGAAACCGTCTCCCCCGATTACGAGATGGATGCGGGGGAGGTGATCGGGAGTAGGGACGTGATTTACGGGAGGACGGGCAAGCAGCAATGAGACTATAAAGCGTAGAGATTGACGACCCCTGAAGCATACTGGCTTTGGGGGTGTAGAAAGACAGTAACGACAACAACGACACGGCAGCAGCAAGAGACTTTAGCACTACGTTTTTATTTCTGGTATGGCTTCTCCACCCACCCCTCGAGATGTCCGAAGCGGTGGGGTGTGCTGCTTTTGCGGGGAGGTGTGCAGAACGTACGACAACGACGAGGGGGTCACGATGGCCAAGTGCGGTACGCAGGTGGTGTTCAAGGCCAAGGGAAAGGTAAAGAACCGCGGGTGCAACCTGTCGATGCCGGTGAGCGACGTGCCTCTGGTGATGGCGGCCATTTCGCACAAGCGTGGAGGGGTGGCGTTCACCTTCAAGGAGGTCGTCCCCAAGTGCAAGAAGCACAAGCTGTATCAAGCGGTCCGCGTCAGCAAGTCGGAGAACAATTACGGGCGTCCGTACATGGCGTGCGCGGCCCCGCTGCCCAACAGGAAGTGCAACGCCTTCAAGTTTATTGGCCGAGCCACGCACGGGCCGGACTCGAGCAGCTGCTCGTCGGAGAGCGACGAGTCGGAGGGGAGTGAGAGCGACAGCGAGCCGCCTTGCAAGAAACGCAGGAAGGGGGAGGGCAAGGGGAAGAAGTACCAGAGGAAGCATTAAAGCCAGGACAAGACAAGACAAAAAACGTTAAAGACTTTTTAAATGTAGTTTTTAATTATACAAGTTTAATGATTAATAAAAAAGTGCTATATTACATATGTGTCAGTCGTCTGTGTCTGTGTCTGTGGTAGAAGCGTCGTCGTCGTCCCCCGTCAGGTCGATGGCGTGAAGACGGCGGCGCTTGGTGGGGGGTGGGGCGTACTCTATCATCTGGGGCAAGTCGTCGTCGCTGTCGCTGGTGTCGGGAGGGGTAGAGGTGGGAGTGGTAGGGGTGTGATGAGGTGGATGGTACCACCCGACCAGCCTAGACAGGGGGATGTCGTCATCGCTATCGCTGTCCTCCATCAACCATGACGGGAGGGGTGGGGTGGCGCGGTGAAGACCCCCGTGGCTGGGGCCAGGCTGGGGTGACTCAGGTGGCGTGTGGGTCGGTGAGGGTGGTACGTAGGCGCTGGAGCTGGCCGGTGAGGTGGGAGCGGTGTCGAGGAGGGTATGGTCGATGGTATAGTTGTGCTCCTCGACATCGCTGGCCTCGTCCTCGGTAGTGGCGGGTAGGCCGGCGCAGGGTTTGGGGTTGCATTCCACCCCACCCACGTCGACCGACCCCTCTTGGAGGAGGTGTTCCACATAGTCCTCCTTGGTCCACCATGCCTTAGGGTATACGGAAATCCCCATGGACAGGTGTTCCATGCAGTGATCTAAAAGCCCCCAATCACTGCAGGCGGGAGTCCCTGACTGGGGGTTCCCGGGGAAGGTGGCCAAGTAGGTGTATTCGGTGTCCCGGGTCGCACGCTCGTGGGGCCGACGTACAAAGGCTACCTTGGAGGTGACACGGTAGAGGTTGTGCACATCCACCTCTAGGGGCGAGCGGCAGAACGGACAGGTAGGGGCGTACTTTCCGGCTGCCCATTTTCTAAAGCACGCGAGGCACAAGGGGCGGTAGCAGCAGGCAGTCACAGACTTGTGGTTGGCTTGTTCCAGACATAGTGGGCAAAGGCTGTGTGAAAAGAGAGAAGAGAGACACACATCATGAGTCGTCGAAGGGAAGGTTGTTGTTGCCGTTTTTGGAGAAGAAGAAGAAGACAAAATGGCGGGTCATAAAAACACAACTACTTACCGGTTGTAAAAGACGTTGTCTTTGGTACGGGCCATGGCTTCTTCTTTCTTCTTCTTCTTCTGTTTTGGCTGCTCTAGTCGAGTGCTTCGTGAGGAATGATTTTTCCATAGCACCGTGGGGTTTTAAATACCCTCGCCAGGGACGCTGCTGAACGCTTCGGATTGGTCGAGCGCCGCTGCGGCTGAAGGTCCAGGAGTGGCTGAATTCAACGCGTCAGCGCAGCCCTTACACCGTTGCTGAACACCCAGTCAGCGCTTTCCTTACACCGGCGCTGATGGCACTGCGCCAGCGTCAGCGCATCTCTTACACCGACGCTGATGGCACCGCGCCAGCGTCAGTGCATCCCTTACACCGGTGCTGAACGCCCCCTGTCAGCGCGCTCCTTACACCGACGCTGATGGCACTGCGCCAGCGTCAGTGTATCTCTTACACACGTTTCCGCACGTACCAACCGCAGACCAAAGCGTCCATCGTGGAACGCTGGAACCGTACCTTGAAGCAGCGCCTGTGGCGGTTCTTCGAGCACTTCAACACGCAGCAATGGGTACGGGCGCTTCCCTTGCTGGTGACCAGCTACAACGCGTCGGTGCATTCGAGCACGGGTATGGTCCCCGAACGTGTGACGCACCACAATGCCCAACAAGCCTGGCACGCTCTGTACGACGGGGTGAACCGGCTCCCGGCGCGGTTGGCGTATGCGGTGGGGGATCGTGTACGGATAGCCCGCTCGAAACCTCTCTTTGAAAAGGGGTACACCCCCAACTGGTCGTCGCAAGTGTACGTCGTCGTGCGGCGGTTGTTCCGCCAGCCCCCGCGGTACCAGCTCGTGCACCTGGACG
Organism: Actinernus sp. WN-2022; assembly: GCA_030867875.1. Classification (NCBI taxonomy): domain Eukaryota; kingdom Metazoa; phylum Cnidaria; class Anthozoa; order Actiniaria; family Actinernidae; genus Actinernus; species Actinernus sp. WN-2022. The sequence goes on from JAOWCC010000936.1 coordinate 57,156,707, forward strand.
GGGGGGCTGTCCCCGGCACCTTTTACGAACCGCAATTGCAGCGGGTGGACCCCAAGGAACTCGAACGTTCGTTTGTCCCGGACGCCGTGGTGCGGACCAAAGGCAAAGGTGCCCGGAAACGGTACCGGGTGCATTACCGCGGGTGGCCCGACCGTTTCGACCGCTGGGTCCGCCACCGCCCGCCACAGTTAAAAAAGTAGGGAGTTCAAAAAGTCAATAAAAAGCGTTCTTGGAACATACGGTGTCTTGTCCTTTTTTTAAAAAAATAAAAAAAACGGTAGGGATGGAGCAGGAGCACGATTTCACCATGACGCTCACCAGCCGCGTGGCGTCGGGGGGAACGCACGTCAACACCTCGGCGGCCTTTCTCACCCCCTTGACGGGGACCGTCCATTTGAAACACCCTCAAGAATGGGAAGTGGGGGTCACGTCGCTCACCTACCCCCGCACGTACGATCAACCGCTCCCCACCGCCACGCGCTTGGCCACGCAGGCGGTGCACCAACTGTTTGTGTACACGGACCTGATTGAAAAAAACATTGTCGGGGATAGCATGAGCCACTTGCTGCTGTCCCTGGCAGCGTCCACCTCCCTGGACGACCGGCGCAGTGACGACACCGGTAACGCCGTGGAGGCGGCGATGCGTCTGCTGTGGTACGAACCCGAAGACGTGGCGTACCACGCCATCCGATTACCGTGGTTCGACCAAGTGGCCGTCGTCATCGCCGATCAGCTGGGTCGCCCCCTCCGCTTTAAAACAGGGTACGTGACGCTGCGGCTGCATTTTCGACGGCGGGAAGCGACCTTAACCAAAATGGACCAACGGTTGACGTTGGTCAGCAACGCCAGCGGGACCGTGTACCCGGGCAACCGCCCGGCCGACTTCACCGTGCAACTTCCGTCCGTGCAGAACTTGGGGCAGGCCGACCGTTGGGAAGTCGGGGTGGTGAGCTTGGCCTACCCCAACACGGTCCCCAACTTGCAGCAGGACGACCGCTACCGCGTGTTCGGGCTACAGCGCGTGGACGGGCACTGCAGGGTGGGGGCAGTACAGCCCCGCCAGTGGTTACCCCTGCGGCGTCCCCAGTACAGTCACGTGCACCAGCTGCAAAAAGAATTTCAGCATGGGGTGGACGCTTTCCTGGATTTCGCGGTGACCGCCACCCGAGCACTGTCGGAAACGGTGACGGAAACGGGGGTTAAAGACAAGGCCAAGTTATTCCATCGCACCCACCGGTTAACGGCCCCCGGGCTCAAGTTCCCCCTCACCGAGGAAGAGGCGTGGCAGGAGGTGGTACGCCTGTGCCACCCTTGGTTGGTCCGCCTTCCGCAGGACCCTATTCAAACGTGGATGAAGTCGGTGCTGACGTCCCCCGTAGCGAAACGGGCGGCCGTCGGTGTGGTGGTGCTGCGCCTGTTCACAAAGAAACTGGGGGAACTCCAGTACCCCGCGACGCCCAAGCGCGTGTACACGTTGCGAATCCTCAAACGGTACTACCCCACCCCCGAAAGTTTTACGGCAATGCTTCAAAGCCAATACGCGGCCATTTTCCATGTCCCGATGATAGGGGACTTGATGCAACTGACGTGCAAGGGGTGTCGCCGCCCCAAGTTACTCCTGGAACCCGTCGCGGCGTTGGGGAGTGAGAGTGACAACGATCACGAGTGGCGCATGGAAATCGCCATGCACGAGCAGGTGTGGCGCGGGCTGGGGTTCTGGGACGCTCCAGACGCGCAAACCCGGATGGGGTGGGTTCCCTTGCCTCCGACCGAGGGGGTCGACTCGAGCCTGCTGCCGTACCTGCAGTGCACCCAAGGGGTGGGGTTCGATTTTAAGCTTGACACCCGCACCGCCCTACTACCGACCCACCTCCACTGGCTGTTCCGTGAATCGTTCACCACCCCGGAGACGTGGGAGCACCCCGCCACCGCCGTGCTCGACCTGCACGCCAAGTTGGGGGTGATGCGCGTGCAGTTCCTCAAAACGTCGGGGTCCCCACCGACGCTGCTCTCCAGCTTGGGGTTCCCTGACGACTACCGGTACACGACCGCCGACGACACCTCCCCCTACGTACACCCCCAAACACCCGCCCCCTAATGGGTGGGTCGGGTGACCGTGAACGTCACCCCGCACAACGAGCTGCGTTGGGAAGTGGTGGGACCCTGCCTGCGGGTCGTCCTGGCCCGCGAGTTGGCGCGGTTGCTAAACCTCGATTGGGCGCAAACCCCAGCCGGGGTGGTGGCCCCAGGAGATGCGGCCCACGCCTCTCTCCCGCTGGTACACTTGCAAACGTCTCCACCGACCCCTGCGGGGCCGGTCCCCACCGTCTCCAGCACGTCGACGGTCCCTCTACCTAGCGACTTGACGTGGTACTGGGCCCACGGCTTTCAGGCCCTCCACGTGGAAAGCGATCTGGTGGAGCCCACCTTCACCGGGTCCTCTTTACGTCCTCTGCTGGCCGTCGTCCCCAACCAAGGACGGTTCCAGCGCATGGAGATGGTGGAATTCAAGAACATCGTGTACGTCCCGGTACGGTCCACGCACTTCGAGACGGTACGCATCACTATAAAAAACGAGCGCGACGAGCCTATGTCCTTCACGACGGGTACGGTGACGGTGGTCCTGCATCTACGGCCAGCCGCTTGAGGTAAAAAACATACGATGCCTTTGAACGATATCGAAGTGTACCAAGGCGGTGGCGGTCAGCAAGGAGAAGGGCTCGAAGACATTCACGTGTACCGTGGGGGTAAGGGTCAGCCGCAGCAGGGGGGCGGTGGCGACCTCCCGTTCCACCGCTCGTTACGGGTGCCTCAGATCGGATTCGGCGGGTGGGGCGGGCTCGTCGTACGGTCCCTGGCCGCCGCCGGAAAACCGCTCCTGCAAGCGGCCGCCAAACCGGCGACCAAAATGGTGGGGAAAGCTGTGGGGGAAGCGGCAGGAGAATTGGTGGGGAAAGCGGTGGCCAAAGGGGTGGCTAAGGTGTCGGGCCCCTTACCCGAACAGTTGGCGGCGGCAGGGAAGCAGGCCATGAACGCCGCGTTGCTCCAGCAAGCCCGGCAGCTTGGGCCCCAAGAACATGCGGCCGTCCAGCAGGACATCTCCAAGACTCCCGTGCTCGGGAAAGAAACGCATAAAAAGAGGCCCGCCAAAACGGAGGGAAAGAAGAAGAAGAAGCGCCGCCGCAAACGCCCCAGGGTGGACGACGTGCTGAGTTAAAAACCGCATTTTTGACACGCGCCTCCCCCCCTAACCTCCAACACCCAACCATGGCCAAATCCACCGAGCAAATGCAGGTGGACTTGACCGTCGTCCCCCAGCAAGGGGTGACGTACGCGCCCTGCCTGGACATGTTTTCGAAACCCCTGGTCGAAGCAGGGTTGGACGATGGGAAATACGTGGACGTGCATCTCGCCACCAACAGCACGAACCCCTTGTTCTTCACGTACACGGCCGCGACGGAATACATCTGGCCGTCCAAAACCCGGCTGGAGCTCGACACGTGCATCACCGATGCGACCGGGGCGGCCATCACGGGGGGAAAAAAAATCCTGTATGAAAACAACATTGCCCACTCCATGTTCAAACAAATCGTGACCCGGCTCAACGGGGTGGTGATTGGACCCCACACCGACACGTACCCTTACCAGAGCTACCTGACCAAACTCTTGAACGTCAGCGCGCCGCAACTCAAGGCTTGCGAAATCGAGGGGTTCTATTACGACACCCCGGGGAGGCTGGACGTGACCGACCCGACGATCAAGGACGTGACCAGCGCCGATTGCAACCTGAACCTGCACCGCCGTTGGACACTCGGGAAGGACGGGGCCAAAACGTTCTTCCGCATGAAGCCCGAGATCGAATTCACCGACATCGATCGCTTGATTCACCCGGGGGTGACCGTCGAGATGACCTTCCACAAAAGCCCTGCCAGTTTCGTCTTGCGGAACCACGAAGCCGGCACCAACACCGAAAAAGCACAGGTCACCATCAACAAAGCGATCCTACGCCTGTTCCTGACCAAGCTGACGGCCAGCACTGGGGTCGACCGCGAAACCAAGCTCAACAAGGTGGGGGGCGCCATCTACGACGCGCGGCAGAAATACACCATCCAGAAAACCATCAACATCGGTAACTACCTGTCCCCCCAGTACAACATCTTTCAAAGCCGCTCCCCTTACATGTTGATCCTCGGGCTCTTGGAGAACGCAGCCGTGGCCGGGGACATCAAGAAATCCCCCTACAACTTCCGGCTGCATGGATTGCAGCGTTTGGAAGTGCGGGTCAATTCCCGCTGCATGTTCGAGGTCGACCTGACGGCCCACCACGACACGCGCCGCGTCTACGCGACCTTGCTGGACGCCATGGGGAACCGCGACCAGGCGGCGAGCCTGTTGTTTGGCCCCGACGACATCAGCATCGGCGGGGTGTACGGCGACGGTCAGGACCAAAGCGGGTACGCGCTGTTCGCCTTCAACCTCCGCCCCGACGGCGAGATCGAAGAGGGGTACGAGTACAATAAAACGGTAGGCACGGTGGACATCATCCCTCATTTCAAGAAGGCACCGACTGTACCGTTGACCCTCATCTGCATGGGGCTCTTCAACACCCAGATGCAGCTGGACCGCAACCGCACCATCACCGAGCTGCGCGGAATCTAAAAAATGAACACGTTGACGTTACGCCGTCGGGCCCGCCGCGACCCGGTGGTGGCCCGCACGTTGATGGGGGTGTACCCGGCCGACCAGCTCCCGTCGCAAGAGGCCCGCGATCACCACGGGTATCCCTGCAGCTGGGTCGGTAACACCGACCCGAGCACGCAACCCGGGCGGCATTGGGTGGCCGCGTACTTTGCCACCCCGCAGCGGAGTGAATTTTTCGACAGTTACGGACGGGCGCCCGGGTTTTACCGCAGCACTCTGGCGGCCGCCGTCCGCGTTACGGACGGCCCACCGCCCGTGCACAACCGCCGTGAAGTGCAAGCGTCGACCACCACCGTATGCGGGGACTACTGCCTCTACTACCTGACGCACCGGGCCCGCGGCATCCCCACGCCCCGCTTGCTACACCCCTTTCGAGGTCCCACGCTGTACCACAACGACCACAAGGTACGGCGGTGGGCCCGCCGCCGTTTCGCCGGCGGTGGTGGGGCCCCGGAACCCCGCCGTCAGGGGGAGCAGGGGTGCTGTCCCCGGTGCCGGTCCACCACCGTCGCCCTGCCAACCCCCCCAGCTCTATAAAAAAGTCCTAACCACCACCGCCACCGCCACCGCCACCACCAACGCACGCCGAAGGACACCCATCATGCACCCGAGAGCGCCGCCTCCACGACCGGCCCGACGCCGTCGCCGCAGCCGTCGCAGCACCCGCAGCGGTGATGCCGTACCGTTACCACCACCCTCGGCGTCGGCGTCAGCACCACCGCCGTTGACGACGTTCCCCACCGCCACCGTGGTCAATGGCGTGATCCCCGAACAGATAAAAACGGTGATCCCGCGCACTACCGCACTGCCCGCCATCCCTTCATGGACCCCCAGCCGAGCACCACCACCACCACCATCTGCCGGCGGCTCCTCATCCTCGTGCTCCGATGCCTCTTCGCCGTCCGCGGCGCCCGCCACCGTCGCGGCGAACCTCCCCTCTACTGCCCCCACCCTTCCCCTCCACCCCCCACCCGACGGTCAAAAGGGGGCACGCGTTGAAGCGTGCACAGTCCCCGGCCGGTGAGGGCGATACCGAAAAAGAAGAAGAAGAAGGCAGTAGTGGCGAGGAGGTAGAGGGGGAGGAGGAGGAAGACGGGGAGGTCACGCTACAGTTACGCACCCCTTGCGCCATCATGGTGACGGGCCCCCCGCAATCGGGGAAGACGTATTTTACCCGAGCGTTGCTGCAACACCGCCAGACGATGATGAAACCCGTGCCCCAGAAGATCGTGGTGTGCTACGGCGTTTACCAACCGGCCTTCGACACCCCTGCCTGGCGCCGTGATTTGGGGGCCGACATCGAGTTTGTGGAAGGCGTCCCCGCCGACTTGTACGAACGCTTTGACGGACGGTCGGGGATCGTCGTCTTGGACGACCTCATGGCCACCTGCAGCAAGGACGCCTTTGTGGCCAGCCTGTTCACGCGCGGTTCCCACCACCACAACCTGACGGTGATCTACCTGACGCAATGCCTGTTCCCGAAAGGGGGTTTGGCATCGACCATTTCCCAAAACGTGCACTACATCGTCTTGTTTAAAAACTTGCGCGACCAGCTCCGCCCGCGGTTGCTGGCGCAGCAGATCCTCCCCGGACGTGTACCGTTCTTTTTGGAGGCCCTGCAAGACGCCCAGAAACGCCCAAACGGTTACCTGTTCTTGGACATGCACCCGCGCTCGGGGCGGGCGTTGCCCGCCTTGCGTACCAACATCCTACCCGACGACCCCGACGTCCCCATCGCCTACGAACCGCTGGACCCACCACCCGTATAAAAAACGCACGCAGTGTGGCTCTTTGAACGCGCCCGCCCGACCCTTTTAGCCATGGCCAACGCCGTCCTTCCACGCTTTACCCCGCAGACGACCCGACTCCCCACCGCCCAACGCAACCCAACATTGGTGGACCCTCGACGCACCCCGGCGGCCCGTGCCGTCACCGGACCCAACGCCCCGTACACGTTGGTGCGGGATACCCGCCGACGCCTGCAGCAGCAGCTCGGACACGGTGGTGGTGGAGCCCGTGCGCGCGTCCCACGCCGTCGCCTCCGCCACCGCCGTCGCCGCCGGCCCCCTCGGTACGCATAAAAAAAGCGTAAGGGGGGCGACGACTCCGAGGTCAAGGGAGAGAAAAAAAGAGTGCCCGGAAAAAACCCAAGCATGACTCAAGACGGAGGGTCGATCTACACCGCGCCCGAGGACCTGGGCCGTCAGGGGCGTCAGGACGCGTTACAGCAAGCCCTCCGCCACTACCAAAGCGGAGGCGGAGCGGTCGTCTTTCAACAAGGGGGGTCGATTTTCATCCCCGACGGGGGTGGTTCCCCGATGGGGGGTGGTGGCGGGGCACAAAGCGGTGGGGGTGGGGCGCAGAGCGGGGGGTCGACCCACACCCTCAACGAAGACCTGGCGCTCGGGCTGGCCCGCCTCGACCGCCACACCCCCTGGCTCCAGGGGCTCCAAGGCACCACTCAGCAAGGGGCGGGCAAAAAGCGAGGGGTCAGCACTCTTAAAAGACTCATCCGAGAAGCGAGCGACGACCAAATCGACACCGTCAGCGAGCTGGCGCTCAACGTCTTGAACCGCAACCTCGACCTCCCGACCGACGTGCTTCAAAAGTTCAAACGGAAACGCCACCTGTTTCGGCAGTTTGGCAACGGTAATTACACGGTCAAGCACCGCCGGCGCCTCATCACTCAAAAGGGGGGCATCTTCCCGCTCATCCCGCTGCTGATTGCCGCGGCCCCCATCATCGCCAAAGCCGCGGCCGTCGGCGCCATTTCGTCGGGAGTCGGGTACGGTGTCAACAAAGCCCTCAAAGCCACAGAATGAAGCACACCCGTAAATTGACCATGATTCCGGAGCATCAGTACCGGCAACTCCAAAAACTGGCGCAAGCCCAACCCCCGTCGTCGCTACCACCACCTCAAGAGGGTTCCGGCGGGGGAGGAGGGGGGATCGAGGACGGGCAGAGTGGGGGCGGGGGCTCGTCCAAACCGTCCTCCAAAAAGAGGAAGAAGAGGTCGACGCCGCGCCGCCGCAAGACCCGAACCCACAAGGCCCAAACGGGGCGCGATACCGCCATGGTCGCGGCGTTGCAACGGCTGCGTTCCGAATTGACTCAGCCAGAACTCAGCAAGATGGTGAAGCTGCAACAAGACATGGTGGGTACCCTCGCCACCCCCCACCTGCCAGCCGACCTCAAACATAGGCTGTACCTGGGGCAGCTGCGGCAATTTCAAAAACTAAGGAAACGGATGCAGCCCGCCGCCGCTTCCACCGCCAACGCCGCCACCGCCACCACTGCCCCACGCCCCGCCACGTGGTCCCCGTTAACCGGGCCGGGAGTGCGCAAACCTCCTCTACCCCCCAAACCCGCATCGCCCCCCAAACCCTCAACGGTCCCGCCGCCGGCAAGCGGTGACGACGATGAAGACAGTGACGAATTCGACGACGACGGGGCTAGTAGTGACGAGTTCGACGACGACGAGGGCAGTAGCAGTGAGGAGGAGGAGGAGGAGGACAGCGACAACGGACCCCCGACACCCCCATCCTCCACCACCCCCTCCCTCACTACCGGTCCTGAACAGCAGCCCGGAGAAAAGACCGGCGACTACCTGCGCCGAAGGCTGAAGCATAGCCCTAACCTCAAATCCTGGACCCCATTGAACCCGAGCCGCCGTCCTCCTACAAGTTAAGATTTAAATGTAATAATGAATGACTTACAATAAAAGAAAAAAAGACCACACTCAATTTGTGTCTTGTCATGGTTTTTTATTAGTTCCCTTTTAAAAATACATCTTTTTTCTTGCCTCGAGGGGAGGGTGAGCGTCACTACTTCTACTACTGCTTCTTCGTCGTTTAAAAGTTCTCCCAATGCCCCACCCCACTGTCTAGGGCGGCTTGAACGAACTCCCAGTCCGTCATCCCCTTGAACGCCTCACACTTGTCCGGCTCTGGTGCCCCACTGGCTAAGGCAGCTTGAATCTGTTTCCAGTCCGTCACCCCCTTCAACGCATCAAACCTACCCGGCTTTGGCGTAGGGGTCGCCTTCTCCTTCTCCCCCACCACCACCACCTCCTCCTTCTCCTCCTCCTTTTCCTTCCCCGAGGTTGACGGTGACGGGGGTGGGACCGCTGTCTTATTCCGCTTCTTCTTCTTCGGCGGGTTCTCTACCACTGCCGTGGGAGAAAGATCGGTCAGAGGGGTCGGAACCACCCCGCTCGCGGGGTCGACCGTGCTCACCGTGGTTTTGGGGGACAGGTCCGCACCCTCGGTGGGGGGATGTGGTCGCTTCTTCGTGGAGGGTGCCACGGGAGGGCGGTTCTTCTCGTTGCGCACCAGCGTGGTGAACCAGGCCGGTAGGGGTGGTGGGGGGATCTGCATGCGGTCGATGCCCCGCTGACTTTCGCTCAACTCAAACCATACCCAGCGGGGGAGCAGCAAACCTTGAACCAGGTGGACCATCTCCACGACCCACGCGCGAAGCACGATCGTATACATCCGGTACGCCTTCTGATGCTGTCTTAACGTGGGGAGCTTGGGGAGCCAGGCGGGCATCGGGTGGGGGGTCTTGAAGGCCGCCCCCTCGTCGTACGTCAGCACGATCAGCTTGTCGTCGGGGATGGGGTCTCCCGTGGCCACTTGGCGGGCCACTTGATAGACATTCTGCTGCCGGGGCAAGGGGCGGAGGGTTTTGCACTCCACCTCCAGCTTAGGATAATCCACCGGTGCATCACGAGTGAGATCCACGCGATGCAGATCGCGGTCCTGCAATTCATACTGCTGCGGGTCGTGCACGAGCCCCACTTCCCCGTCCTTCAAGGTAGGGTGAAACCGGTCAAACGTCCCCTGTGCCCACTGCACCACCAGCTCTCTCAAGTCCGGCCGGGCGTACCCGTACAAAAATTCCAGCCACGCCAACTCTTCCCGCGTCAACCGCGGTACCAGCGCCAATTGTGTCGTATACCCTGCCGCGGCTGTTGTTGACCCCTCGGCCATGCAGTCCGTCGTCGTCACCACTGCTTCTTCACTACCGACCACACTACCTCGACCGTCGGTCTGCAACTCACGCTCTTCCCTGCACGCCCCCCCCGTTTTAAATAGTTTAAGTCTTTTCAAAAAAATGTCCCGACGTCTCCCCACGACAGGCGGTACGATCGCCACCCGCGGGACTTCTTTCCACAGCATCATTGCAGGCGGAACGATCGCCACCCGTAACGGGTACGGCGGTCGGTCGGGACTTCTTTCCACAGCATCAACGTCGTGTCGTTCGGATCGTCCGGGATTCCTACCATCACCCACCCGTCCTGGGGCCGCTGCTGCTGCAGCATCACGTACGCCCGCGCTATGGCCCGCCACTGGTGGCGCATGAACTGCAGCATCCCCATGGAGGCCCCAGGACCGCGGACCGGGAAATACGTACCCCCACCGACCTCGAAGGCCATCAGGGCCATCATAGGCTTGACCGCTGCCATCCCCATCAACCGCCCGTAACTGTAGCAGGTCGAATCGTCCTTGAGCAACCGGTCGTAATACCGCAATATCGACGTCCGCGTCACCGTCAGATACCGGCTCACCCAGGCATCCTGCCCTGCCGCCTCCCCGTCGTCCCCGTCGGGCTCCCCGGTGCTTGTTTCCTATACCGCGGGCCACGGCCAGTACCATCAACAGCGTCTTGCGGCATTCCGTGCGGTGGCGTAACGCCCGTTCCCGTGGTACCGATAACATCTCTTTTTTTCGTTGTTGTTGTTTTTTCGAAGTCTTCCTCGGGGTACCGACGCTCTCGAATGAATAAAAGAACCGTCTCCACCGTTTTTTATACCCCCCCGTCGCGTCCACGTCCCGCAGTACCGGTGAAGGCTACGAGGTTGCGCGCCTGTTCCGAAGGTGGGGGGTACCCACACGCCGGCAGCAAGTCCGTGTCGCTCCACAAGTGCGATTGGGTCCGGACCATGGGCGTCCAAAGGTCGCTCAGCCACTGCGTTCGCCACCCAATCAAATCAAACTGGGGGTAGGTCTGCATCAGCGCCCAATCCGCCACCAAGGATTCCGCGTACCGCCGGTAGAACAGCAGCACGTCCCCCCGCTCCTTCACGTCGATCGTCACCCACGGTGAGCTGCCGGGGGAGGGGTGCGTTTTGCAGAACGTCACCCAATCGTCTTGAGCACGCTGTCGGGCCGCCGGGCGCCACGGGGACCGGTGCCACACCAGCACCAGCGCGGTCCGGTACGCGGCGACGAGGGCGTCCCCCGACACCCTTTCCAACTCCCCCCGCGCCTCCCTCAGCAGACCGATCAAGCACGTGTACAGCAGCATCGCCTTCAATTCTTCCAAACGGGATTTGAGGTACCGGTAATGGGTACGCAGACCGAGTTGCACCCCTTGCCAGGGCGTGGTCCAGACGGGGTCCCACGTGATCACCTCGCGCTCTTGAAACATCGTTTTTGCTTTTTTCTACCTCCCCAATCAAGACATACCCACGAAGTTCTTTTTCTAACTTTTTTATTGCACGCTTTCTTTTTATAAGGCTTTTTACAACAATAGCTTGCCCGGGTGGGGTCTACCCTTCGTCTCCTCCTCCTTCTGGTAGACCGAGGAATTTATACAAATTTTACTCTGACTTGGAAAGCTTGCGTGTTACACTCTTCAACCGGCTCCGATTTACCCGCCCCGTCCATGTCCAGCTCTGCCTTGAAGATGAGCCGGCAGAGAATATCGTGGTATGTCACATCGTTGTCCCGCTCCAGCACCCAAAGGCAAACCTCCTTCAGCAGCACCTCGTGCCGGTTCCACCACACCGCCCGGACCCAATGCTCGTTCAGGTACTGCCGCGCCCCCTTTTCCCACCATGCCCACAGCACCGCTTCCTGCAGCCGGTACGTTGCCTTGAAGTACCGCTTGCGCATCGCCGCAAACACATCTCCCCATGGGACCTCCATGGCTATACCGTCCCACACCATGTCCACCTGCTCCGTCGCGGGTAGCATCAGACATGGATGATGGTCTTGCTGGGGGTCGTCCACCTCGCACCCGTCGCACTTGCGATGCATCACATCGTTCATCACCCCCAACAGCACCTGAACGCATACCGTTTGGTACTGCTGCAGGATCCATTGCCCCACCGCGTTGAACGCTTGGTCCTCGGACCGGTCTAGGTACCCTAGAGGAAACGCCCCAGCATAGTACCGCCGCCAAGGGCAGTTGAAAGAAACGCATGACTCGTCCGTACACCACCCACTCTTCTGACTGCTGCTTTCTTCGTCGGTCATGCCGAGGAATTGAGAAAAATGAAGAACCGTGTCGTGTTTTTATAAAAAAAATTACTTTGACTTGGAAGGTTTACGAGTCACGCGCGTCAACCGGCACTGCTGCTTGACAGCGACCCGTACCCGGACTTCGTGCAGCAGCGCCATGGCATGCGCTTCCATCCAAACGGCCAACCCCGCTTGCGTGGACCATATCTGTAGGGGTAGAACGTACTGCGGTAGAGGGGTCCCCTCCTCGGTAAAAAATTGGCGCGCCCACCGTAAATACAACACGTGGTACGCATCCCCCACCCCCCGCTGTAGCACGTTCTGTTGCGCCCGGAGGTACCACCTCCACAGGTAATTGTCCACGATCCAGATCCGGCACACGTGGCGCGGGCCCTGTCCGGTGCAACATACCGTGCAGTGGCGCACGGCCAAGTCCTGCATCTCCGCGACCAACACGTCCGCCAACGCTTCCATAAAACACCCCTCGAAAAAATGCTGGGGGTCGCTCACGGGGATGAGGGGTGTCGGCAGCTGTACGGGTACAGTATCCACGTGGAGTGGCTGGGGTGGGGGTACTTGCACCGGCACGGTGTCCATATGGAGTAGTTGGGGTGGGGGTTGGGGCGCCCCCGCCACGTACGCGTCGAGCCACGCCAGCGCCCGCTCCGTCCACGCGGCCCGCAGCGGGTCGGCCCGTAAGTCCCGCACCCAATCGTACAGCCAATAGTTGACCTGCGCGTGCCCTAACCGGTACACGGTCGTCAGACGCCGCCCCTGCATGGTGCAGTGCACGTGGTCTTGAGCGTCCTGGGGCAGCAACGCTTTCGTCCGCCGCCAGAACAATTCCCCCGCCACCGCGAAAGGTACCCGGTCCAGCAGCCCCTGACCCCACCCGCCCGCGACCTCCCAGACTTGACCCAGTAGGACGGCCCACGTCCACAGCCATGCGGCTTCGGCCCACAAATCCAGGGCAAGGGTGTACCCCACCCAAGTGCGGTGCGCCAACCGTTCTGGAGGGTTGCGCAACCAGTACGTTTGGTTAAACGGGAACGGTTGGTCTTTAAACGGGGTCACCACCCACGCCTCTAACGCTGACATCGTACGGTCCAAACTCCACCCCGACGGCAGGATAAGGGGGACTGCTTTTCTTTCTACCATCATGATGAATGAAAAAAACGGCTCTACTGAAAAAAACTGTCTTCGCGCGCCCCTTTTTAAAAAATCCCGCACCCTGCCCGACCTCCCCCCACTAAAGCCACACCTCACACCAATTTCGTTTCTCTTTCTGTTTTTTAAAAAACAGCTCATTTTTTTATTTCCTCTTTCTTGTCCGGGTCTGCAACCCTCAAAATTTTACAATCCAGAGAATACAAAAGCAAAAAGTCCGGTTCACACGTCCAGAAAGATCACATCGGCGGTACTCTTTGGCGATGGGGGTTTCAACCGAATCATCGCTGTCATGTCCGGATCGTCACGGTTCTGAAGGAGCCCGTCCAGGTCCACGTCGTAGTGTCCCTTGCGGCGTCTCTTCTTCACCGCCTCCTTCTGGTCCAGCGCCGGCAGCGTCCGGTCCAGGTACTCCACCACACACTCCAGCTGCATCAGGTGCTGCACCCCCGCCAACAGATGGAGCCCCAGCAGTCGGCCTAACCGGTACTTGGCGTGGGCGGTGTCGGGCGCCAGCATGGACCGCACGGTGGTAGTGCTCAGCATTTCCTCCCACACCTTGGGGGTGATGTACTTGGCCAAACGCAAGTAACACTCGCGCTGCAGGGGCGGTAGGGGGACGTCCACGATCACCATCGCCAGCAGACGCATCAGCGCATCCGTCACCCCGGTCGACAAGGTCAACTCCGCAATCAATTCGCCCGACAGGTGACCGTTCCGTTCAGCGACCCGGTACAGCTCCACCCCCCAGAGCAGCGCCAGCACGTCCACGTACCACTCCGCCACGAGCTCCACGTAAGCCCCGTGGCACCGCCACGACAGTTTCTTGGGGGGTTCCTCCATATAGTACAGGGTGGAGAACGGGTAATTCATCCCTCCTTCCATGTACCCCTGCGGAAGCGGCGTGTCGGGGGGTGGGGTAATGGGTTCCACATCCAACGCGGTGTCACCCCCCGCGTCCACCGCCGCTGCCGTGGGGGCGGGCTCCATCACCACCACCGCGGTGCCCTCGCCGCCACCCTCCTGACCTCCCGCCTCTTTCTCTTGCGACCCCCCCGCTTCCATAACCGCTTTCTTTCGGCTTTCTTCTTTCGCCCCTGCATCCACCCCCCGCGACCTTTTCCAGCTCCCCCCTACTTCTGCGTCTTCTTCTTCAGGGGGAGCTGTCGGTATTTCCAGGGTGGGGGCAAAAGGGAGTCCCGTCAACTTCAACGTCAAGTGCCGCGCTCGAGGAGCCCTCGGTAGTGTCGGTTTCGAGATCTTCTTCTTAGCGGCTTTCATGGGCGTTGTCGGTATATTCCTCTTAATGGGCTTCATGATCGCTGGTATGGTTCGACCCAAAGCGCCCCCACTCTTTTATACATCTCCCCGAGGTCAAAGTCTAGGTACCCCACGTGGCGTAGTATGACCGAGCGGGACTTCTTCTTCAGGTTTCCAGTCTTCTTCAGGGTCCCAGTCCGGTACCCCCCTTTGCCCCAAGACCAACACTTTCTCCATCACGGCGTTGTACGGAACAATGAAGACCCCGTGGCAGCAGTGCAGCAGGGTGTCCAACGCTTGGTACGGCCGGCCCTCCTGCAGCAGCGTAATCTCCACGCCCCCTGAGGGTATGTTGGGGGTCATGCGTACGTGCAGGGTCTTGTGGGCCCCCCCGACCCGACCGATGCCAAACGCGTAGGTGCGTACGGCGTGGTAAGGGCCAGGGCCAATATCGCCAAGCTTCTTGGTGACCCCATTTTGCACCACGAGAAAATCGTGGAGCCGTCGGGCGTCTTGCACCAGCGTGCGGGGGGTGTCTAGGGTCATCGTCGTCACCGCCATGGTTCAGCTTGCAGGTTTTTAATAAAACCGTCTGGACCAGAGGGGTACGCCGGACCAGGGAGGCACGCGCCCGTCCCCTCACCCCCCGGAAGAAACGCCTGCCTACCGAGCCTACAAATACACCCGCTCCAACGCCTCGCCTCCTTCAGTTGGCGTTGGCCGTCGGGCAGGGCGGAGCTCTCGCGCTCCGTGCTCGGTTCTTCTTCTTCTCTGGAATGTCCGGTGGCAGGGGGGTTGGGACGTTCCCGTCACCCCCACACCGCGCGACCGCCTACACCCTCACCGGCACCCTGCGCACCCTGCGCACCCTGTGCCGGTACCCGGCACGCTGCGGCGCCTGCATACACTCGGTCCCGACCCCTTGTCCCGCGACCCCATTACCGGACAAATGCATAAATTATAGGGGGGGTGTCCGGTTCGGACTTTTCCCTACATGTTTACTACTCTGTTAATTTCAAGCTTAATTTGTTAAGAAATAGAGAATAATACATGGTCGCACTGAGATATGGAATTTATCTTTGAGTGTTCAACTCGATATCTCGACAGCTATATCTGGATTTTTTATCCACTGAAATCGAATATCATGCATTATTCCATCTATTCTTATTCCAGAATAAAGTCAATAGACCCTTTCAGCTTGCCTGTTTGTTGCCCCATTTCAGACCAATATGTAACAGTTCTCCAGAGGATTCAGTACTTTGTTTTCCGATTATAGAAAGTCAGTTACATTTCCTCTTAGGACACAGAAAAACAAAAATATTTTACTCAAGGGAAAAGTCACATGGTCTGAAATGGGGCAACAAACAGGCAAGCTGAAAGGGTCTATTGAACATGCCCTAATTATAGTTATCATAATTTAATGGTTTTCAACTGAAAGTAATGGCAGTCACACTCTCTCAATGAAAACAAGTCAATGAAATCTACAAATATAATTATTAAGGAAAATTAAGGAAAAACAGGAAAATGCAACATCACAAAAGCATTAATTATTGTAATAACTGAACACTGAAACTTATACTAGCTAGCATTAATGAAAAGAATGCATGAGAATTGAAATAGAAAACTTATAATAATATGTTATATTTGTTTATTTTACAAAATCATGGCCTCTTTATTAACTTTATAATGCTTCATATAATGTCTGTCTTAAATATGTGCAGCAGTTTCTCAAGATGTTCTTAGAGTAGCTAAATTACTTTTCATGTATAAATTAAGCCTAGTTAAATTAATATATAAGATATACAACGAATTAATAAGCCCAAGGGTTTTTGGGTGGGTTTATAACCAAGGCAGCCAAGCCTCCAAATTAAGGATTGCTCCGGAATTTATCCTCTGCATTTATTTGCTCACAGAAAACTATCAATGTGCTCGCATGATCGAATTTTCAGTTCACAGAAAATGAAATTGTTCCGCCATTTATCATGTTGCAAGGACAAAATTTTGTCCCCGCAACACTTATTTTTTTGTGAAATGGAGCAGCGCACACTATGGGAGTCGCTGCAACATGTCCCTGCGACAAGACTCGCATGTAATGCACACTGCAGTATTTTGCAGCGACATATCCCTGCAAAATGTCCCCTAGTGTGTGCTCACCTTAAAGAGTGTCTGGCTGCATGGATATATAGACTGGCCCGAGTGAAAGCCCAGTGGGCTCTTGTTTCTGGTAAAACTGGTCCAGTTCTGGGGGTAGGTATGTGAGGCCATTCATGCATGGACATTAAATTATCACACAAGTGCCCCATTTAACCATCTTATATATTTACACATAAGATAATGAATCAGTTCATGGGTAGATATAATATGTGATAAACATGAGTGTCAACCCCCCCCCCCCCCCCCCGAGGTTCAAAGTAAGCTGACAAATGGACTATTGGTATGTCTCTTAATTTTTTGTTCAATAGACCTTTCCATGGTTTTTTTGAACTTTTTATATATATATAACATCAAAACCTATACTGCTGAAAAGAGCACCTCGAGGTTAGTCAAAATCCCAAATTTGAGAGTTAATATATCTTGAATAGGAGCAAAGATATAGCCCTGCAAACTCGGAAAAGTTTACAGACGTTCGTATGGAAATTTTGACTGAGTGGCAGTCGAAATTTCCATACAAACATCTGTAAAAATGCCAATTTTTCCCCGAATTTGCGGGCCTGTATCTTTGCTCCTATTCAAGATATAACTCTCAAATTTGGGATTTTGACTAACTTCGAGGTGCTCTTTTCAGCAGTATTGACGGATTTGCTGTTATACGTATATATCAAAAGTTAAAAAAACCGTGGAAGGGTCTATTGCGCAGTTGGTTATGAATGCTAAATGGTTGTTTTTTTTTGTGTCAAAGATACAGGAAGCCGTTAGGTCACCCAAGCCAGAGGCTTATGTTTCAATTTTTTCAATTTAATTTATTTCGATTCATATTGAATTATTGTTACAATCATGACAAACCGAAGCCAGAGGCATATGTGGTAAGGGTCAGGTGAAAAAAAAAATATTATGATATAGTTACAAGAAGGACAGTGAAAGAATCGAAAAAGAAAAGAAAATACAGACGAAACATATAAAATTAGCTATACATAATATCACAATATACTGTATATATATATATACATTATATACATGAAGTCCAGGGGGAAATAAGAGCACTGATTAATACAATTCATACATGTATAGAAAAGGATTAAAGGGTAAGAAAATGTTCTTTTAACTTATGCTTATGGTTAAATAGTTTCAAAGATTCACGTAACGATAAAGGTATAGAGTTCCATATTTGGGGGCCTTGGTAACGAAGGGAGTAAGTATATTTATGATAGTGGATATGTAAATCAGATTTGTGTCTGGTAGAGTACTTATGGTATTCAAAATTAAATTTGAACAAAGTAGATATAGGGATAGGAAGGCATTTATTAATGTGAAGGAAAATGAAAGAAGAGACTTGATATTTGAATATGTTGAATATATTGAGAGTTTTTAGTTGTTTGAATAAGGGGTAAGCTAAGGGAGTAATTGCAGAATACCCCCTCCTTTGGTTCATTAATAATTCATTTCTCAACTTTTTCATACAAACCTTCTAAAAACCTAACCCTGAAATAATAAAACAACCTAACCATTTCGACCCAAAATCATTCATAGAACGAGTCTAAATACACCTGAACTAAAGTGGAGAATTTAGCGCAGTTTTCAAGCGATCTTTTGAGTGGAGGGGGTATTCTGCAACTAAGCCGAAGAAAGTTCATGCAGATTGATGCGGAAGCCATTTTGAAACATTCCCGCTGATTGCAGTTTTGCATTTTAAAGTTCGCAGTCTTTTAAACTGAAGCGGGTAAACTAATGTCATGCTCAGTCTGACCAGAAAACAGATTGTAGAAAGCGTGAGTGGTCAGAGTGGTGTTATTTCCTATAGATAATTGAAAGTAGGGGATTTTTCTCTTCAACCGCTAGCTCAGCAAATTTTACAAAAATGTAAATCAAGCTTTCACCTACGTACCTTGAAGAAAACCAGTTGCATCTTCCTTCTTTCAGATCATAGAGGCAATTTTTACTAACAATCAGGGACGGGGAAAAAGTGTTTTTAAAGGAAATAATAAAAAATAGTTGCGATCAGGAATCCATGTTGCTCAAGCTCGGCGTTCCAAAAAAAGAAGGATTGTTCAGCATATGCACATATTTTATTATGCCTCATGCACGAAAGGGGAAACCCCTTTTTCCAAACACTATTCTGATTGGCTGTTAAATCCAGACAGTCGGGAGGGGGGAGTGGGGGCACACCGCGGCAAAACGCGTTACGCGCATGCGTATTTGCTATTCTTGTCGGCGCGTGGCCCAATCTCGTACCCAGATCCCATTTGTTTCTTACTGCGCATGCTCGACGACTAAACCCTATATTTTCGTCGAGCATGCGCAGTAAGAAACAAATGGGATCTGGGTACGAGATTGCGCGCGGCCGCCCCCAGTTTCCCGCGAAAACTGAAATGAAACAACAGGCACATACCCGTAATTTTAAAATTTCTGCTTAAAAGTATCTATATGTGAACTGTTTTGTCAAAAAATAAGAAAACTACTTAAAAGCTAAGCCTAAGACTTTAACAGGTTGAAGTTTTCTTAATTTGTAATTCACTGTGAGTTTACTAAGTTATAAAATTATTTACTAAAAAAGTTGAAACCCTCGGTAATTTGTATTTGATAGCAGCGCCTTCGTTCTTTTGGCCAGCGGAGCATACCGTTTTGCCGCGGTGGAGTGGGGGCGGGGGGAGTGGGTAGTCCCCAAAAAAAATCGTGGAAGGTTAAATGTCCCCCCCCCCTCCCAAAATTCCTGCAAGCACTAAGGCACACACAAAACAATTCTTGCAAAGGATACATTGTTGAATTTTTTTTTTTTTTGCAATTTAGTTTTCCCAAATATAGTTTTAACGATAACCCATGGCCACACAGTCTGTACGCAGTGGGAATCATGTGACGTCATCGTATGTTTTCATCGGTTTTCTGTAAAATGATCGAAACAGTTCGCTAAATGGCTCGAAATATCCTCCTATTCGGTCGAATGATGCCCAAATACCTTGAAACTCGTAGTGAAATAAACTACATTGTATTTACATTTTGATGTGGTCTAATGTGCTTTTTGGGGCGATATGATCATATGAGAGAGTTCGGGCGTTTGTTTCTCGATGTTTTGAAGCTGTGAACCATGCGAGAAGTGATCCGGCACGCAGGGCGCGCAGGGAGACAAACTAATATAGGAGCCAGGATCCGAGCCAGGATCCGAGCCAGGATCCGAGCGTTTCATTCTTTACTTTCCTTTACATCGCACTCATGACACAATCGGCTCAAAACAAATCCATGATGTCGCGATCTTCGTCGTCAGGACACAAGTTTTGTTCGATTTTGTTTCAGGATACATGGTACCCTGGTTCTATAGAGTTTTGATTCCTCTGAGTTTTTTTTGCGAGACGACCGGCCGTCCTCGCTGGCGGCGCTTCGCGCCCTGGCACCTCTGATCTGGTATCCAGGATATGTAGAGTACAAGGACATAAATATTTAATTTTCCGCAGAGGGAAACCTCTGAAACACTTTACTAAGGTACCATAATATGTAGGAGCTATCGATCTGTAGTGATTTTGCGGGATGAAATTCAACATGTCTCAAGTTACATTTTTTTTGTTTCAGTTGTTTGTTCAAAAGAAATGCAGCTTTGAGGAGATTACTGGTTTAAAAAAAACAGAATTAATAGCAGGCATAAGAGTAAGGGATCGTTTGGTGGATAATAAAGGGAGGCTGAGGAGGCGGCTGTATTTCAGGCTAATAAAGTTTTAAACATCTGTAATTCACTGAATGACTTCATGAAGACAGATTTTTATGCGTAATGCGGAAACTGCGTGTAGCTTCTAGCGTTTCTGCTGTCAATGTTTATATAATAATAATAAATCTTTATTTAAACACGGTAATATACATCAGCGTAGCTGCTTTTCAGATAGCCGTGAGGAATGCACTAAAATAAATATCTAGTAACTAATATCACTAATTATATATAGGTATTATATAGGTGTAGTAAAAACAAGACAAATACTCTAGGATAATTGTTTTACAATAAGTACTAATGCTATGTATAATCAAATTTCCTTAAATATAATAATAAAATTGAAGGATACAAATTAATTTTTACTAATAGATGCTTTAAAAGCGTCTAAAGATACAGAGTCTTTAAGGGCCTTAGGTAATTGATTCCACAATAGGGCACCACTGTAACTGAAACTCTTTTTTTAGGTATTCACGAGTAGGGCGTGGTATAGAATAATTATTCTGACTAACACTTCTTAAAACGTAGTGTGTGGACATTGATCTACTTGTTAATAACTCTGATAAATAGTCAGGACATAAACCGTGATGGATTTTATACATCATAATTGCCATATGTTTATTTCTTCTAGTTTGTAGATCATCCCATCCAAGTTGTTGAAGAAGAGTACGGGACCGTATGTCATAAGAAGATTTTGTTACTACCCTCGCAGCTCTATTTTGTAGTTTCTGTAGTTTATTTGCTAAAGTCAATCCAATATTATCCCACACAGAGCTGCAGTAGTCAAAGTGACATTGGACGAGAGATTTGTAAATGACATTTAACGTTTCGACATTGACATATGGCCTCATTCTCTTTATCATACCTATGCCTGATGACACTTTTTTACAGATTTTATCAACATGATTACACCAAGAAAGTTTATCATCAATTTCCATACCTAAGTATTTTGTGTTCGAGACATTATTAAGTTGTGTGCCTCCAATTGTAATGATTGGTATAGAGTTCAGGGCTCTTTGTTTTTGAGCATTGGCAATAATCATAAACTCGCTTTTCACAGTATTAAGATTTAATTTATTAGCCGTGAACCAGTCGTTGATTTTGCTTAGGTCATAATTAATTTTTGATTCAACTTCAAGTATGTCTTTTCCAGATACACATATACTGGTATCATCGGCATACATTTTACAATTTGAATAATGTATTGATTGGTGTAAATCATTTATATATATTAAAAATAATAGTGGCCCAATAATTGAACCTTGTGGTACGCCGCTGGTTAAAACCCCTTCGTCCGAGAACGAGTCGCCTACAATGCAGACTTGGCGTCTGTCTTGCAGATAGGATCCGAACCAATTGATTGCAAGTTGATTAAAACCATAAAGTTGAAGCTTTTTTAAAAGAATATCGTGATTAACAGTATCAAAGGCTTTTTTTATATCAAGAAAAACAGCGCAGTTCAAGAGGCCACTATCCATATTGACGAACCAATTATTAGTTGCATCAAGTAAGGCTGTGACAGTTGAGTGTAATGAGCGAAACCCAGATTGATATTTAGATAGTAAATTATTGTTTGTCTTTTTGTCGCGTTCGTTTCTCCTAAACTATTTCTCCAAATGCCACCAAAAAAACCTAAACCCTAACCCTAAACCCTAAGACTCTCTTTTGTGAATTGCTGGGGTTATTTCGGTTTCAGGAGTTATATTCTAGAAGATTTCGTTCAGTTTTCAGAGCATAGTTGGAGCTGCCTTTGTTCAGCCTCGTTTCCGTGCCCTCAATGTTTGTCTTTTTGTCGCGTTGGTTTCTCCGAAACAGTTCTTCTAAATGCCACCAAGTTTTTTCTTTAGTATGTTCAGGATCTGTGTTACGTTGTGTGCGAAAATAAGAAAATTTGGTAAATAATTTCCTTTTGAAAAAGTAGGAAAACTGAATGGTATCGATGTGTGCAATATAAAAATATGAAAGTTTCGAATTTTAGCGTATAAATTTATACAAACCGTAGATGTTTCTAGCACTTTCCTAAGTTCGACCAATCGGCTAATCACTTTTAATAGAGCTTGAAACGTATGAGTATTGTTCACAAGGCTATCCTGACTCTCAGTTGCCTATCAGATTTGGTCAGGAGTTACATTCTTGGAGTTTTCGTTCACATGAGTCAGTTCTCAGACCATGATGCATAGATTTGTATGCACAATGCCGTAAAGTACGTGCAGTTTCTAGAGCAAATCGTTCCAGTAGATGACTCGTGAAATAAGGCCTAAATCGACATGAACTACCCGCAAATCGTTTCGTTCTATCCGTACAGCTTGTCAGAAATTGAAATCGGACATAATCCGGCAAAGTTATAGCCAAAACACTGTCAAACTCAGAAAAAATCATCGGTGGTAACGTACCTTAAAAATCTATGCACCATGCTCTCAAAACTGAACGAAATCTCGTTAAATGTAACTCCTGAAACCCAAATATCCCGAGCAATTGAAAGAAGATAGCCTTGTGAACAATTCTCATACGTTTCAGGCTATGAAAGTTCGTATCCACTGCATAAGGGCAGATATGAAACTTTTCAGCTGCAGCATGCAAAGTAAATCAGTATCTAATAAATATATTGTATCCATAAAATGTACGCAATGACTTTTTTGCTGTGTACGTGTTTTGTAGATAAAAGAACCTACGTCTAAACCTTTAAATTTGACAATCATACGCTTATTCGACTAAAAATGTAAAACGTTCCGGTTCGCAAGTGTCCGCCGGTATGTGTCCTCGTTTTATCCACACCCTTTCCTGCCGCGCATGGTTCGTAAAAGTCGGTCGGATCCTGGGTCGGATCCTGGGTCGGATCCTGGGTCGGATCCTGGGTCGGATCCTGGGTCGGATCCTGGGTCGGATCCTGGGTCGGATCCTGGGTCGGATCCTGGGTCGGATCCTGGGTCGGATCCTGGGTCGGATCCTGGGTCGGATCCTGGGTCGGATCCTGGGTCGGATCCTGGGTCGGATCCTGGGTCGGATCCTGGGTCGGATCCTGGGTCGGATCCTGGGTCGGATCCTGGCTCGGATCCTGGCTCGGATCCTGGCTCGGATCCTGGCTCGGATCCTGGCTCGGATCCTGGCTCGGATCCTGGCTCGGATCCTGGCTCGGATCCTGGCTCGGATCCTGGCTCGGATCCTGGCTCGGATCCTGGCTCGGATCCTGGCTCGGATCCTGGCTCGGATCCTGGCTCGGATCCTGGCTCGGATCCTGGCTCGGATCCGGCTCGGCATTTAGGTAGACTCGCGCGCAGGGTGTTCAAAGTAAACAAATTAGAGTTACATAATTTAGTGCCAATTAGGTCAATTGTTCACATGGCAAATATTATGCTAATTTTAGAGTAAAAATAAAAGTGTATCTATTTATCAATGTTTTTAGTTGCTTTCCTGTAACCTTTTCTCAAATACGTGTCTAGCCTACGTGAAGCCGTTCTCGCCTATACGTGTCGTATATTTTACTGATTTCCCAAGGAATGTACACAAACATTTTAATCCTTGAATTCGTAACCAATACAATACAATACAATACATTTTATTAGCAGTCCCATATACATAAATGGTATTGCCTACAATAATTACAATTATTGTTACAACAATTTATTTTATAATTTATTTTATAATGTATCTCGCCGTTCAGAAGCTTCGTATATGAAATGACTTAACCTTTTACATATAAATGGGTCAACATTGTTGAAGAAAAAGAGGATCTTGGCAATATCTTGCAGTTTAGAGAAGTTGTTACAATATTTACTAATATCATTAAATAATGTTTTTCTCAAGTCAGCATACGAGACACAGATGAAAAAGAAATGATTTTCATCTTCCACATCTGTTGATAAACAGCACTCACAGCTTCTTAGTTCTCTTGGAATTTTAGGCTGTGCGTGTCTACCAACTTCTACACGTAAATTATGGTTTCCTATTCGGAATTTAGCTAAAATTCTTCTGTGTTTCATATTTTTAACAAGATCATAACAATTAGAACTATTTGTATCTGTTTTAAATTTTGAATAAAATGAAAGCTTTGTGTTTAATTGAATAAGCTTCATTTGATGTAATTTGGATTCTTTTGTAATTTTCAAATTTATATCAGATATATATTTTTTCATTAATTTATGTTGATCGAGATCAGGGGGTCTTGTATTTGGTATCTGCTGGAATGTTTCTAAAATCTTATTTATGGGGGTCATGAAGCTCGATTTATTAGACGACGCAAGGATGTTTGAAATATATAAACATTGTTTGGCAATACTATCTTCGGGGAGGGTTTGAAGCAGTGCATCCAGAAGTGTAACATATTCCGGTAAATTAATGATTTCAATGATAATCTTCCAACTTCATTCCGAGTAGCCACATTAGGGGCTCGTTTGTTTAACCCAAGATAATATTTAAAAAACTGTGAATGAAGTCTTTCAACTGGGTCTATCTTCCACTTTTGAAAATTGATGTGCTGTCATAAGCTCCCCATATTTCTGAGTTATATAATAAAAGAGGTGAAAATAAAGTGTTAAATAATTTGTTGCATATTTTAATAGGAAGTTTGGAAAACTCCAGATAACGTTTTGTCGCAAAAATTGAACGTCATGTTTTTTCAATAGATTTTTGTTTAAATTTTGAAAAACTACCGTTACTTGAGATCGTGGATCCTAGGTATGTATATTCAGGGACAATATCAATCTGTGAAGCCTCTAAAAAGAATTTTTGTTTTTCTATAGTTGATTTTCTACATTGTTTCTGAAAAATAACGGCTTTATTCTTTTTTAAATTGACTGACATCATCCAATCCTTACAATATTGTTGTAAAGAATCAATGCTTCTTTGAAGGCCCGTGGCACTAGTAGAAATTAGTACCAAATCATCTGCATATAATAAGGAATTTAGTAGTGAGCCGTTTGGCATAGTAATCGGGTCTAGGCCATCTGTATTTTGAAGAATCGATGGGAGATCGTTTAAATACAGATTAAATAACAAAGGTGATAAAATACATCCTTGACGTACCCCTCTATTGTACTTTAAAAAATCAGATCTCATATTATCTGACTTGATACAACATTCAGATTTAGAGTACATGTTAGAAATTAGGCTGAAAAATTGACCACCTATATCGTAATTAAGTAACTTCTTTAGCAAACCAGGGTGCCAAACCGAATCAAATGCTTTTCGGAAATCTACAAAACAACAAAATAATTTTCCTTTTGGTGTATTGGTGACATATTTGTCAACCAGAGTGTGTAAAGAAAATATATGATCAGCTGTTCTATTACCTGGTACAAAACCAATTTATGAAAGATGTAAAAGTTTCTTGCTTTTTAGCAGAGTGTGCAGTCTTTTATTAAGAATAGAACAAAATAGCTTCTCTAAACAGCTTGTCAAACAGATTCCTCTATAGTTGGATGGATCTGATCTATCTCCTGATTTATGAAGTGCACTAATTATTCCTTTTGTCCAAATATCAGGGTAAACACCTGATCTCAGAATAAGGTTAAATAGTTTCTCTAAAATAGGAATCAATCGATCTCCCCCATATTTTAACATTTTGTTTCTAATTTTATCTATGCCCGGTGCCTTCTTATTCTTAAGTTTTTTTCGAAGCCTTTCTGATTTCATTTTGAGATATTGCTTTATCTAAGGTTGTGCCAAGCGAATTGGTTACATCGTTAACTTGAGTTTCTTCTATAATATTCTTTTTGTCGGACGAGAGGTTTTCTTCTCCAATACATGAGTGAAGATTGCTAAAATGCGTAAAGAGTTTGTTTATAGGGATTGGTTGATTGCTTTGTTTTATATTGTTATTGTTAAGTGATTTTAATGAGGTCCAAAATTGTCCAGGATTTTTCTCTTTAACAAGTGATTCAATACTATTGTTATAAAATTCCTGTTTTTTTCTTTTCAAAAGCGACTTATATCCTTTATTTATATCATTATATTTTTGTCTTAAACCAATATTAAGCGGTGTTTTATGAAGTTTGTTTGAAACTTGTTTGTGTTGATGTCGTAATTTCTTACATTCAATGTCGAACCAAGCATGATATTTTTTGGCATTTTTCTCTTAGAAAGTAATAAAGAAGTTTTAGCAGCTGACTCAATAATGTGATTAAACTGAGAGACGGCCTCATTAACACCATCTAAATTGCATTTAAAATTTGTGGCATTAAATGTGTGTATCAATTGGTATATCTGTGGTGATTGGAGAGAATCACAAAATTTATCTTTTGAGTCATGTTTCCAAGCAAATTGTATTGGAAGTGAGTGTAAATCTTCATTATTAAAACTATTTATATTCTGTGAGGGTGATATGTTAAGCCAGCCAATAAGTTGGGAATGGTCTGATAATGGCGTAGGTTGCTTAACAACAAAGCTATCAAACGATTTAAGTAAATCTTGACTAACAATTGCAATGCTGTCACGCATATGGCATTTTAAGACATAACATGCAGAACGTACACAGCGGGACCCGCTTTTACGGAAATTAACAAAAGCAGATACAAAATTGTTGCCAGACACAATTTATTTAGTTGACACCAACTTAGAAAAGCTCCCGCCTAAAATTTTACGGAACAAAACAAGACGCCAGATATTCAAAATATACACTTACCTCTAGTTCATTACGCGTCTCAAGGGAAGTGGCGCGGTTTACTGTCACAACTCCACGTGGACGCGACAGTGATCTGCCGGCTACCCTGCACGCCCTGCGTACCCTGCGTGCCCTGCACCCTGCGTTGCTGTTTAGTTTGCGAATAAGGGTATAGTGACAGACTGTATCAAAGGCTCTGGTGAGGTCAAGATAAATAACATCAATTTGGGATCAATTTGAGCATCATTTCGGGGGAAAATGGAGGCATAGAGGTAAGCATATTGAAATGACGGTTTCCCGCCTTTCTAATATATATAGGTAGTACAGAGTAAACAAGAAAAAGAGCGAGCTAGAAAACGTACTAAAACAGGTCCCAGAGCGCTAAGATTGAAATATGATACTTAAGGACACTTTATAACACAAGACAAGTTCTTCAAAGTTCAAAATAATTTTTTTTTCTAGTACACGATATCTGATACGGGAAAACTGTATTAGTCACACAGTGCAGATACAGAACTTGGGCCGAACGGAGTGAAACGCAGGGTGCAGGGCACGCAGGGTAGCCGGCAGATCACTGTCGCGTCCACGTGGAGTTGTGACAAGTGATCAGGCAAGATGACTTGAATGCTGCAATCTGATTGGTTGCTCAGCGGGCAAGATTTTTTTCATCTTGCCCGCTCAGGATTTTCCAAAGCGATAAAACCCGTACATTTTGAAAGAAACTAAACAATTTGTTACATGAAGGAAAATACTAATTTAACACTATTTCTGCTTTTTCGTTTTTCAGCTAAAATTAAACTTTTTATAGCAATTAATGCAGTCAGTTCCGGCTCTCGCCAGTTCGATGAAAACAACTGCAGCAAAAACGCGGCAATATACTATAGCTGTTACTGAAATACACAGAAGCTGAAATGGCTGTGACTTAAAAAAAACACAAAGAAAAGTTTGTCTGCCTTACAACGTTACTACAATCGTGGTACAAAGAAATAACATTATTACGGAAACGAGTAAGTTAGCCTATAACTCTTAGCACATAGTTTCATCAAAGAAAGCAGGTTTTATTTATTATATGGGCTAAGAAATTCAGCATTCACATTTGGTAATTGGCTTATAAATTATGAGTATTTACTAACTAATACTTACAAGTTTGTTTGTATTCTTCTACAGCTCTTATTGTCAAGTTTTGTAGTGCGCTTATCGCCACTCGAGTGATTTCAATTTGCCGGTTTTCAACTTTCATATATATCTTCCACAAATATGCACATTTCTCTCTCTAGATAATGCGTTCGGGTTCCTGATAAAGTTGTCATTGAAACCTAGTGCATCTGAAGTAAAGTACAGGTCAGTTTTCATCCATAAAAATGCATTTTTGATGTCGGAAAACAAACTGTTTTGAACCCCACGAGGTTGAACTTCAAGTGAAAGTCGTCGACTCAGTCTAATTTTAGCTTTATTTCTATTCGCTCTTCAGTTTACCACGCAATGGGTTCCTGGCGCGTGCGATAAAAGACAACTTTTATATCTTCGAGGAAATCCTGACATGAAAAGACGTACACAAAAAACACTAGAATAGTGTATGTCACCTGATAATCTGGCGTCTTGTTTTGTTCCGTAAAATTTTAGGCGGGACCTTTTCTAAGTTGGTGTCAACTAAATAAATTGTGTCTGCCAACATTTTTTTATCTGCTTTTGTTAATTTCCGTAAAAGCGAGTCCCGCTGTGTACGTTCTGGGAGATCAGTAAACGGCTTCACGTAGGCTAGACAGGTATTTGAGAAAGGCTTATAGGAAAGCAACTAAAAACATTGATAAATAGATACACTTTTACTTTCACTCTAAAATTAGCATAATATTTGCCATGTGAACAATTGACCTTTGCAATCTGATATTCCAAAGGCACTAAATTATGTAACTCTATTTGTTTTACTTTGCTGACACCCTGCGTGCCCTGCGTGCCCTGCGTGCCCTGCGCGCCCTGCGCGCCCTGCACCCTGCGTTTTACTCCGTCCGCAGTAAAAATGACAAGGAGTGAAAGTCCCTCGCTCGGCGACACCAACCAGCCGTGAGTTTACCTCAAAATATCACACTTCCCAGACGTCTTTCATCTTTTAAACGCCATTTCGTTAGGGACACATTATGAGGCAACATGTGAACTATAAATTTGGAGTACCACTCTAAATAAAACTACTCTTTTGGGGCGATTTAAAACGACATTTCGGGTTTCTGTTTGACTTCTGACACTACGGTGTGGCAGGCAAAGCCTCCCGTCCCCTCCCCAGAAAAATCTGAATTACAACCGGAAGCAAGAGTTAACCAATCATATTTACACTTTGAAGCGGTATCAGGACAAATTAACATCGAGGGAGGAGAGAGTAAGTGGACTTTTTGCTGTATTTTCGTGAATATACATGAAGGACGTACTCGGCTATGACCTGTAGCATCTCTAAAATGCATCGGACGACAGGAAGACACACAGAACTGGTAAATATAATAAGTAAGTTTATTTCGATACAAGTTTAAAGATTCCATCTTTAGAATTAACACTATATTCATCCTGCAAATTTGAGGTAAACAAGGCAAAATCCGTTTGACAACTGACGAATCCGGCCACAGGAAGCCCAAAACCAATTTTGAGGATGGTAAGCCTGTGTTCAAAACGCCTGCACTATGTTGGACACGCATCGTAAAGCACGATGGGGAAAATGTAAAATAGCCTCATTTTGGTCCGTTCTTCCTTATCTTCGCGGCGTAATATCTGAATAAGCTCTTTTCTTTTCGGGAATAAATAGTGCCTGAGTCGATCAGGGATATTGCTCGATTCACAAAGGAGCAATGTGATGTGCAGCGGACTTATTAATTTCAGGGAAAGTAACTTCACGGCGAGTTGTTGTGATCCGGAAGTCGACTGGTCAAGTTTTTTACAGTAAGATAATATTTCTTTCTTTCCCTGAGTTTAAGCCAGCTTTTCGAATTTTCTAGTTATGTCGAGCGATAATATTAGTATTCGACGGCCTGCGAAAACCAGCAAACACGCATGGTTTATGACATATCTTAGACTTTCTTGAACAAGGTATTGGCGGACTTGTATTTGGACTTTGGTGTTGTCCCTGTCAAAGGCCGCGAGACTGTTTTACATGATTTTTGAAAGGGAGGTCCTTTATAGAATAAATTGCAATACATTTCCTATAATCATTGTGTTTGGACCTTAATTATTCCATAGTCTGTTTTAGAGGGATTTGGGGCTTTTTACGGTGAATTGACTAGCTTGGAAGGAGATTTGGTTGAGATCGGCAGTTGCTAAAAATATGCTTGAATGGCCGGATACTGGAACAGCTGACCGAATACTAGGTCTGTGAACTTCAGGGAGTTCGGAGTTCACACTGGTCTGTGAACTTCACACTGTGTTTGGACCAGTTCACACTGGTCTGTGAACTTCAGGGAGTTTTGCAAAAATGGCAATAATTGTCAAGATATTTGAGGTAAAGCAGCCAAACCTTTTTCATTATGTTGGTATATAAATGGGCTGTCTCTGGATGAAAGTTCACAATTTGTCCAACCACGAAAGCAAAGATACGGCGGTTATAATCTGAACTGGCCGGATACTGGGCAACATATTGTACACAGTCAGCGGAGGATTTGCATGAACTTCAAGGTCAATTTTCTCCGTTAAAACGAAGGGGCCCCTTGGAGCCCCCTGACTTTTTCTGTCTGTCTATCATTAAAAGTACCTCGCTGTGTACATATAATAGTGAATTCTCATCTCTGAACGTAGTAAATAGACTTTTTAAAGAGCACTCGATTCAACGCATACACAACACGAACGGTAAATACAAAGGCGTGATTAGATACAGATATAGGTACTTAAAATGTCTTATCTGCTCTTGAAACATCATCCAAGCATTGTTTACATGTTTTCCTTGTCCGTTTCAGTAAGGATATGAATAATATTTTCAGGGGGGGAGGGGGGCATGCCCCCCGACCCCCTAGTGATGGCATCCGCAAGTCTTGCCTAGTGTAAATTTTCGGTCGGTCGCTACGGGCCTGCTTTAAAAGAAAATATTGAATTGTTGGGCATGTATTGTGGTATATGATCACCATAGGATTTTCTGATTTACCTTTTATATTGGGGGTGGGGAGGGATCGCAAAAAATCTACATAGAGAGGGAGGACATGCAAAACATGTTACTATAGGGAGGGGAGGACATGTTATTTTGTCCAAGAAAAGTACAAATTCACACCAGCGGGACCCCACCGGTAAAAATGTGAATAATCCCCAATATGCACATATGTATGAATTATCCAATCCAATATTCAGTTTATTTATTAAAAACTGTATACATCTTCACCATTGGTGTCGTTACTACCAGATATAATGTAAACATTGGTAGCATGACTCACGTCTATTGTTCTACTGATGCATGCGCGACATCGTCAAAATGGGCTATTAAACAATGGGCCTTTTGCAGTTAGGCGATCACGTGGTTGTACTGGATGGCAAACAATATCTGACTTCATATATTTAAAGGCCTTGTACGAGATTTGCGAGACCTGTTTGTAAATGCTATTTTCCACCTCCAATCGATTGCCGATCTTTCTAAAACTGCGTTTTTGAAGATAGCTTGCTTTCCAGCATCCATAGCAACGCCTTTCCCATGGGGATCACGTTCATTCGTTAATAAAGTATTATATCAGCACGTGGTGTTAGCTGCAGAAGGCCTATTATACCAAGAACTTCTTACAGGCCCCAGTGATGTGAGAAAACATTTTCCTCAGTCAGTGGAAAATCAACTTATGGGCAGTAATTAAATATTTATCTGTCTGTCGCTAAAGTATGCTTTGTACTGGATATTTATTATTATACTATATGATTAATATATACCTTTTTCTGTACTACTATATGACAAAAAATAAACTGAAGCTACTTGATATTTTATGGTAATGAGCTCCTGTTTATATCCGCGTCTCAGAGATCATGAGCGTGGCTATACGTTTGTGCAATCTAATTTTATACTTATGAAAATGAAATCTTGCAAGCAAACTGTATTTTTACAGAGCTGTTAGTCGTAAAATTAACCCCCCCCCCCAAAAAAAAAAACAGTATAATGGTCCATTCCTTACTCGGGTCAGGCCTATGGTCGCCCGAGTCTAGTTTCGCAAGTGTTTAATTCGTGTTGCGAGTTAGCTCAACACGTAATCAGATTCGATCAAGACACACGCGAGTCATCAGTCCTACGATACGGTCGATGAGGGGGTTACTATTCGTCGAATTCGCTTTAAATCGCCACCAGATGAACTACTCTTCAAAGCAGCTTTTTATAGAAATCTTCCTTTGGTCTTCCCTGAAATCACTACAACATATGGCTTGGAAAAGGATCGAACAACAAAGCCAAAAGCAGAATATAAAAGCAGCTTGGTGCGAAGCTCTGCGTGCTATGCGCGTTCTTTGTGCGGATACGCGTGGAATGGAAGAGGTGGACTGAGTCTCACACCCGTGCTACGCGTAAGACCAGGTGGCGTATAGCCTGCTTACAGGCTCTCGGGTTTTTTCGGAAATATTAGTTTTCGGGTCGGGTTTGGGTTACCTGTGGTGGCTTCGCTCGGCTCCGGGCCTCGCTCGGCCCACAGGTAACCCAAACCCGACCCGAAAACTAATATTTCCGAAACAAACCGAGAGCCTGTAAGCAGGCTAGGTGGCGTACATATAGACGATTGATAATTCGTGTCCGTGTTTTATCGGATTCACAAACGCCACTCATTCTGTATCTCAGTATTACTTATTCCCCGATCCACGAGAAATTCCGACATGTACATGTGTATCTAATACCGAAAAATGAACAAATACTAGGAAGAAGAATTACACCAGACAATGTCCAACAAACGCTTTATTTTCTAAAATCAAATCTAATGAACATTTTTAATTTATTGCAACGAAAGCAGAGCTCTGCCCTTCAGTCAATTTTCGAATTTTAGTAGGTGTAGACATTTTTTTTTACTTTAAAACGGAATGTATTTCTTTGAAATGAAAGTATTTTATATTATTTACCGGTACGGAATTCACGAGACTGGGAATTCGGATCGGTCTTGGACCGTTGTCATTCCCAGGGAGTAATTTTTCTTCAGTTCAGTATACGTAAATCCCGGCCAGTAATAACTTCTATATATTATTCAAAATCATCACTGGCATGGGTTTTCAATAAAGTATTCAAACTGCTATAAAGGTAGTTAAGCACCTTGACTGGAGAAATGGACGACAGCTGTTTTATCATTTAATCTAGGCCGGTTATAGGATGTCCATAAATCGCAAATGCCTTTCCATTCGCTTATATTCAAGGATTACTATCTCTTTTGTGATCTGTAAGCCTATGAAGCCGCCGAGGCTTTATACATTTTTGGCGAAATGGCATGAAGGCCAAACTGAGAACTATTCATCAGTTCCATAATTTTATCTGGGGCGTCCGGTCACGACTGCTTAACCTTTTATATGCAAGCAAGAGAGCATAAAGGGAGGGAATCTCATAGTGTTTGGCGTGCGATAATAATGTCGAATAAAATCTAATTTTAGTAACCGCAACCAATTGAAGCAAAGTGAGCGCTAAAAAAATGGCGCGAAAATATTTTGCCGGCTTTTGATGTATTTTCATTTATGCTCTCTTGTGCAAGTGATAACTGAAAGGAGAACTCTGCTGACGATTGCACTTTTAACACCGAATTAATTAAAGTGATTTGTTAATACCAAGGAAAGTTATGTCGTATAGCAGTGTCTGTGTATCTTCCAACAATCACTGGAAAAAGTGACTGGTTTGACTTCCAGGCAGCAATGATGAATGACTATTACTAATCGACTACACAAACCGGGGCCACTTAGACAACGAGAACCAATCACATTGCAGAAGATAGATAAATAGATAGATAGATAATATATAGACCATTCAGTTACAAACTGCGACTGATATCAATGGGAGCCCTGGCAATTTAATTATAACAATTAAGCTATTAATAACTCGTAGGGTTTCAACTTGCTCGAGCTTCGATCCAGTAAAAGGCACATTTCGTGGCCTAGTTCTGAAGTCATTACAATGAAGAAATCGCATGGATATGCTAGGATTTGTAAGTTGGAATTATTTTTCTTTTCGTTTTGCAATGTTGTTAGTTCTTGTTGTCTAATGCACTTATCAATTCAGTGAAATCCGGAGTAAGTCCGGAAGGAGTCGGGATTTGAATTGATAAGTGGCCCCGGTTACAGTAGTCACACTGTAAAATGACGTCAGGACACCAGTATCATATTGCTACCTGTATGATGGGGGCCAGTCTTCGTAGGGGATGAGAATTTTTAGGACTGGCAGAATGTTTCAGTAGTGACGAGTTTTACCTTTTAAAAAATGGGGAAGGGTAAGGGTAAATAAATTCCCTTATCATCAGTGAGGGATGCAAAAAAAGGTGACAAAAAATTTGCATCCCTCACTGATGATAAGGGAATTTATTTACCCTTACCCTTCCCCAGCTCTTTAAACGCTGTTCAAAAACAGCGAAACGCGAAATGCGGGGAGGGGGAATTCTCATGTTCACCGGGGAAAAGTTTTGTTGGAAAATACAGAATACACTGCTATGGTGGGAGCCGAATGAGGGGCCTTGTTTTGACCCTGTGTATAGCAAACTAAAAATATACTAATTGAAAATTGTTTGACCAGGTCAGAATGAAGAAGACGAGAACTGAAATAATCTCGAGTAGTCAAAAGAATGTCACCGTTTGGGACAAAGGATCGATGGCTGAAAATAAATGGATCTTAATGAAAATGGATAGGCAAACGGAACAAATATTTTTTAAAGGAACTGGAAAATTCCTCCCAACTGGCTCCGATAAAAGTACCGAACTTGTCTTGCTATCAGCGATACATCAATGCTTGTCCAATTCAACTAAACTGGTCAAACATTATTGAATTAGGAATAAAGACTGTCTGAGAAAAGCTACACAGCCTGAAAAACACGAACGAGTGATTCATCAGCTGAACAATAGTCTGAGTTAGCTACCACGGGGGACGGGGCACTGACAGGGTCGTCGTAGTTTGTAAGCACTTAGGGTGGTTCAATTTGAAACGTCCAAAGTTGTGGTACCTTTTAGGGTAAGAACTACTTGTCATAAAATAAAATAAAATATTGATCGTTTAATGATCTCTGACGTGGCTTCGCGTCTTGGTATTTTCACAGTCAATCGCACTTGAATCAAATGCCAGTTAACTTTGTGTTTTGGGATGAGTACCTCAAGACAAATTTGAGCCACGCCCACAGGACGAGATTCTGGTACCTTTTTAGGGGTTCCTTTCAAAATTTGCGACAAGCATCCCTGTCACTGTTAAATGGGAGACCCCCTCCCCTCCCCTCCCCTCCCCAAATCGGGGTTAGCTACCCTCAGTGTTCTCATAATCCAGATCACGTGATCTCGATAGAGTTCGACGTCAAATGTGTTTGGCATTACTCAGAGTGTGGTCAGTTCAGTCCCAGAATTCTCTTCGCTCGTGTCTGGGTTTCGTATTGCTTCATCGGCTGCAATCATTAACCATGCCCATATATGGTAAGCATGTGTATAGTGTTAAAGTGCCCATAACCCTATTTTTCTATCAATCCTCATAATATTTAGAGAAATTATGCGAAAATAGGTTTTGTTTAAAAATTGCGTGAATCCTTGATTGTCTATACGAGGTTCTTTTCACGACCGATCCACAGTGCACTAATTAGAAGCATTGGCCTAATACATTGCTGGTAAACAGTGGCTTTTTGCCTGATCTTATACGTCACTACCAAGATCCCAAACTGCGTGCTCGTGAAACAAATTGTCCGGGACTTTAATCACGAGTTAAAAATCAAATCTTTTTTCTTTTCGGTCGCCCTCCATTTTGATCTAAACTTTGAAAATAAATAAAACTAAAATGGGGTTAGGGATACTTTAAGTGAGCCTGATCAGTGATGTCTTCGTTATTACTAGCTATATGGTAAATATTTAACAATTATTCACCGAAGTGGAGGTGAATAGTGATTGTTATTTACGGAGCCGCTTCGGCGAGGTAAATATCCACCACTATTCACTGACACAGGGGTGAATAATTGTTTTAGTATATACCACACTGCAGGTGAATAGCCAGCACCAAATAGTTATTTTATTTTCTGTCAAATGGACAAAAACTCGCGCGAGATGATCGCTGCTTCGCTCGGAGGTGAATATGAAATCATATTCACTGTCTGAGTAGCCAATCAGAGCGCGCGAAAAGTGATATTCACTGGTGTGGTATATACTAATAATTGTTATTTATTTAATAGCTACTCTACTTCTTATGTTCAATATATTTTTTGCACTAAAATCTACGTAATGCATAACCCTAAAAAGTATTGAACCATTCTTAAAAGCTAGCATCTCATTCGGCACCCACAAAATATTAAACACTAATTAACTTCACATGCATGTTAGAGACTGGCGTGTGTGTTTTATTGACAATTATATAATAATCAGTCCGAAACGCGCGCTCTGATTGGTCAAGAGCCGTGTGCTATTAGATGACACACATGGATGGCGTCATGAGCGTGCGCAACCAATTTCTCAACTCGTTTATTTTGATTGGATCAGTTTTCATAGTTTTTAGTTTGCGATTATTATATGAAACATTAGATTTCTGCCGTGCGTCTGTCCTCTTGTAGATGCATAGATGACGCCAAAACGCGAAGAGAACATCAGTTATCACACTTCTTTGTTCTCTTCACGTTGTGACGTCATCTGTGCATCTATGAGAGACAGACACACGGCAGAATGGAATCTATTTGTTAAATACAGGCACGCGATGTCTGTATGATGAACGAAAAATAATGAATACTGCACGAGGCGAATGCAGTATGACGAAATTTCGAGTTCATCGTACAGTCAGCAAGTGCCTGTATTTATCAA
This sequence comes from Actinernus sp. WN-2022, assembly GCA_030867875.1. Classification (NCBI taxonomy): domain Eukaryota; kingdom Metazoa; phylum Cnidaria; class Anthozoa; order Actiniaria; family Actinernidae; genus Actinernus; species Actinernus sp. WN-2022. The sequence goes on from JAOWCC010000936.1 coordinate 57,193,458, forward strand.
TAAAACACAGTCTCTAACTTTTAATATTCCAACTGAGCGGACAGCGTGCTGTGGTCACCAATAAGGCACTGTCATTAGCCAATCACCTGCTTGGATTTTTTACTGTGCACCGCGAAGTTGGAATATTAAAAAAACACTTAACACACCAAATCATTAATTAAACCATAAAGGCTAAGATGCCTTTCGTCAATAACCTGTACAGGATACAGTAATTTAAAAAACAATGTTGTACCTTCAAAAATTTAATGCTGCATTTAAGGTTTAGATACACGAGGATCATGGGAAATTAAATTTGCATTCGTTTTCGGTATATTTTTATCACCGCTAGACGCGAGCTTCAAACACGACACTTTTTTTAGAATTAATGTGACGAGTGTTGCAACATTAGCACCATTAGTCCTTTATGCGTAAAGAAAACACTATTTGAAATAGTCAATTACATTTTTTCATTTGATCTGTGCTGCTTGGAATGCTACAAGTCTGAAGTTACTGCAAATACTTCTTAATTAGATGAATTTCAGCAGTACTTAATACGGGACGAATGTCGCACATACAACGATTGTTACTGTAGACCTGTATTCTGATTGGACCATCATACTGTAGCTTCATTGTTTTTGTACCGCTCGTTCTTTGGGTTAGGTTTTTTTTTTTGTATTGTTGGATAAGCCAATACTGTGGCTCGTTTCGACCGGTACTATCTGGCTCAAAGATTACAGTGCTTATGATAATTTTAGTTCTTCGTGTTTTAAAAGAAAGCGCGCTCGCGGTCTTGAAAAGCATTTTCCATGAACCTGAAGTGGTTCCTCATTTTTTATGCATTTAGTTTTGAAGGGGCAACATTGTTTTGAAAATTACCTTATATTTGCGGTTTCATTATTACCTGGTTTAAACTTTTCTGCGCATTGTTCTCAGGTTTAGTTTTAGGTTTAAACAATGCACGGAAAAACTTAAACCCACGCCTCCTTTGAACCTTTCACCAGTTCCGCCTTCTCCAATAAAGCCATGTTTACACCAGAATGTTTTACTGAGGTAATTCAGGATTTAACCTAGAGGATGATTCGTTGTTTTTGAGAGCTGCAGAGCTTCAAAATAAAACAATCAAGGTTATCCATTATATCTCAGTGTTATTCATCTGGTCAGTGTAAACAGATGATCAAATACTATAGGTACAAATTTGTCTAAGAAAAGCCATAAACTGCATCATATAAGTCAAGGGCGCGGCAGGGTCGGTAACTTTCTTGCATGTACTTTCTGTTTAGTCCTTTCAAGCCTTTCTCTCGTGGCGTTTTGATTTAAGGCTTTTCTCTGACAATACACCTTTATTTGATCAGCTGTTCCCACAGGCAGCCCAATCTCAAGATTTGTGTATTTATACGCTTACAAATATCGCTTGAATAGTTCATATTATAAATCCTTCCAAAACATGTATGTTAGACAAATAAATACACGACTTCATCCTACAATGTTTCAGTTGTGGTTATTCATACCTCTGAGATCTTCTAGGGTCGTTTCCGCTGTTTTTTTCGAACCTCTTTCCCTCACCTCCTAATATAAGGACAAGGCTGGAAACAACCGACAAATATACGATGCATAACCTGCAATCTTTGCCACGAAAGTCACACTTCGCTCACTCCAAGTAACTCCAAACTACGGCAGGCCATAGAATGATAAATGAACTCATCCCTACCCCAATTTTAAGATCCAGCGATACCACAGTCTGGAGAAATCAAACAATTTGTCGCCCATTTTCAAGTCCTTCGAGGTTGGCAGCCAACGAAGTTGGACACCGGAAGTTCCGGTTAGGACCAACCGTCAAATAGCCTGAGGACCTTACGCAACCAGGACGGCAACGTCTAGGACGACGGCATAAAACAATACCCTTAATTACAAAATACAATAACTGCACGTGAAAATGCACGCAGTCGACTACATTTCAACCGTTGTCTGGAAAAACAACGTGAAAACCCCAAAGTTTACGTTTAGAAGAGAGCGCAAACGTAAGAAAGTAAATCACTCTGTTTTTCGTTCGGCGTGAGCAAAACTTTATGCTTATCATATTTTTTGAAGACCTGGTTGTGAAACGTAATTAAAAGTGAATAAAGGAACTAGTAAACACCAGATTTCGGGAGAAAACACTTCTCTACCTCCCGTCGTCACTGCTGTCGCCGTCCTGGTTGCGTAATACGTAAGGTCGATCCCTATTAAGCTTCGCCAGACCGAGGCTATTTGACGGTTGGTCCTAACCGGAACTTCCGGTGTCCAACTTCGTTGGCTGCCAACCTCGAAGGACTTGAAAATGGGCGACAAATTGTTTGATTTCTCCAGACTGTGGTATCGCTGGATCTTAAAATTGGGGTAGGGATGAGTTCATTTATCATTCTATGGCCTGCCGTAGTTTGGAGTTACTTGGAGTGAGCGAAGTGTGATTTTCGTGGCAAAGATTGCAGGTTATGCATCGTATATTTGTCGGTTGTTTCCAGCCTTGTCCTTATATTAGGAGGTGAGGGAAAGAGGTTCGAAAAAACACAGCGGAAACGACCCTAGAAGATCTCAGAGGTATGAATAACCACAACTGAAACATTGTAGGATGAAGTCGTGTATTTATTTGTCTAACATACATGTTTTGGAAGGATTTATAATATGAACTATTCAAGCGATATTTGTAAGCGTATAAATACACAAATCTTGAGATTGGGCTGCCTGTGCTGTTCCTAATAGTCCAGTTTCGTATTCGAAAATTACTGCTGAATGCAATGAATACAGACGCATGTACGCAGGGTTAGCCTCATTCTGAAGTTAAACATTCATAAATACCAGCGAGAAGGTACAAAACGCGAAACTATAACAATACGCAGAGCTGTGAATAGCCCACCTTCTCGCTGGTATTTAAGAATGTTTAACTTCAGAATGAGGCCAACCCTGCGTACATGCGTCTGTAGTCATTGCATCCAGCGGTAATTTTCGAATACGAAACTGGACTATTGCCGTTTGCTTCCCTTCGTCTCAGCAAACCGGCTCTCAGTAAAATTAATTTCAATGTACTTGAACTTCAGCCTACAATGAAGTTATGGCGTGAAGCTTTAATACTCATACGTTTTGTTTTTGTGTCCGATAAGTCCACACAATGAGGCGATAAACTGCAACACTGGCTTATTAATCGAGTGGAAACACTATCCCAGGTGTCTTCGACACTCATTTATTCCAGTTTTGCCACAATAGGCGGGAAAACCGTGTTAGGACACTTCAGCCAATAATGAAGTTATGGCGTGAAATACTGTGTCAAGAAGCGCACAATTCAAGGTGACTTCGACACTCATTTATTCCTGCTTTACGTTTACTTGCAACAGGAAAGGAAAATCCGTATTATAGGAACCATTGACACTTGTTTACATCTGCTTCGTGTACCACATTTGGGCGCACAAAGCGTGCGTGTGGTAATGACGAGTCACGTTCGGTCAATCAAAATAGTGCCAAATCGTGGTTTATGTAGTTTAAGTAACCGAGTTTTGAAGGCAACCGTTTTCTTTGCCTCCAAAACTTTTCTTACTGTTATAGATTAGTTACGTTGCTCCGTCGTACAACGGCGATAAATATAGGTAGCAACTATTTATCTAGGCGCAATATGTTCAAATGCACCCTGAATAATTCTCGAACACGATTTCTATATACTATTAATCACATTAATGCTAAAAATCAACTGAATGTTCCGGCGTGTCCTATCTGATCATTTTGTATTCTATCGGAATCACGAATTACACACGTATGGTACGAACAATTACGCATTTTAAAATTTGTTCAATAAATGGAAATAACCGACATTTAGAAATAATTATAGAACGTTGCGAGTACAAGAATGACACGGCAACTAACACAGCCCACAATCTCATGAAAACACTTTAAGATGTATAAAGATGAGTACTTCCTTTATGACGAGTACTTCATTTGTAAAATAATCAATATCTTCCAATCATTATACCTCTCTTAAGAAATATGGAATTTCCTATACAAATAGTTACTGGGTCATGTTATTATTCGCCCTGCTGCACTTAGCCTGCGGAGGGATTTTGGTCCTTGAATTGAGACGGCTGTTTCCGCAGGCTATGATGTACTACGTTTACACATTAGTTCGATGCAAAAAAATATAAAAAGCTTACTTTATATTTACATAGATATACAGTGTCTTGTGCAAGTGATTTCAGAATTGATATTCCATAATTCGAAAGTGAGGTAGGTATCATCAGATTCCCAGAATATTTAAAACAGCCACAGCCGCACATGTCACGTTGTTGTTCCCCAGTTGTGGCTATCGTGGTATATTTTAGGGGATTCAAAGTAAAACAACAACTACTCGTCAGAAAATAAAATTATCGTTTAAAAAATATCTTGTCCTGGCTTCGCATCTTCGTATAATTTTCACAGTCAATTGCAATTAATTTTGTGTTTTGGGATTGGTACCTCTTCGGGCTATAATGTACCTTTTAGGGGTTGTGGGAATTTTCTGTCTGCAGGGGGGTATACTTCGTTTGCAACTCAGTGACGTCATGGCGGCCATGTTGGATAACAATAACAAACGATTATTCGGCAATAGATTCTTCCAGGAGCCCATTACTAGGAGCGTGCATCTCCCAGATTTGGTCTGTCCCGCAGCAGAATAGATGATGTAGCTATTTTTAGCTTTTTGTTTCCCGCGAGAAGAAACAAAGGCCGTCACTTTCAACCAATCAGGATGCACGGAAAAAATGTAATTAACACGGTTCAAACTGCTAAAAATACTAAAGCGCAAGAGAACCAAAGACAACGTAATCGCATACCAGAACTTCGCGACTATAAATAGCCACATCGTCTACTGTGCTGTGGGCGCTACCCATCACATAGGTACGCTCCTGGTAATGGGCTCCTGATTCTTCCAACATGGCCGCCATATCTTTGTCTCTTAAATCTCCGGGATTGGTTGCAAACCAAGAATACGCGCAATTCGAAATTCTAATAATAATCGCGCGCCACGAAACGTCTAGCCAGGCATGATCGCTGATTCTTAGCCTTGTCAGGACAGTTCTGTGTTCTATATTAGTTACTCTATATATTTTTCTGCTATGTAATGTATTTCAAATGTTCAATATGTTCTTAGTTTATTTTTCTGCTGTTGATTTGGTCTCGTGTCGTCTTGCAATGAAGTACGCCAATTTTGTATTGCCGGATATCAGTTATTCGCAAACTGAATGTATCCATAAGGGATTTGGTAATTTGTTTATATGGGACTTTTATACGGGAGTTCCCACCCCCGTGCTTCATTGTTTCTGATGCCGATACACTCTCCATCCAAGCGGTTTGCCAGTGGTCCAGGTATTCGGTCAAGGCATGGCTATTTTAAATGTTCAGTGATCCGGATACCCATAATCCCTTTCGGTATTGTCTGGAAGGCAGCTTTTATCCAACAACCGTTATTTGAAATGACTGTAGATAAGTCAGCTGCTATGTCAAATCTATTTACGCATAATTCCCTATCAAATGTAGCGATTCTGGAAAACGGAATTACATAAACTTCAAATAATTTGGGTAACAAAAATATAAGAAATTTTATCCAATAATAAAAACAATAGTAATGATACAAAATATGTAATGATGATGATGATTACTATTTATTATTATTATTATTATTATGATGATGATGATGACGATGATACGGTGGTGGTGGTGGTGATAATAATGGCAATAGCACTAGTACTTAATAGGCGAGGTAGACAAACTAAGTAACCGAAATTACTTAAACAAATTTCTTAAACATGCTCGAATTCGACTTTCATTGGTAAAGTACAAACTACACCGTATAAAAGGGCCATATTAACACAAAAATATCCAGCTATCTGTGAAAAGGTTGTTCCAGACAAATGGGCCAAAATACTGTCACTGATTAAAAAACAATTGTCGGTTATTAACATTTGGAATCGTAATTCAAGAGCTACCTATACTTACTATCTCTGAAAGACACCTTATGGAATGTCGTTTCACTCAGTCGAACTCAGATGAACGTCTATTTCTTCATGGTCAGAAGTCAGGCTCGGGAGTCGCACAACACCCTGCACATTTCATCAACGATGTCGTTCCGCTTTAACTTCTTAAGGACTTCAGCAAACTGCTTCACTGTCAGATTCGGTCGATCGGCAAAGAGGAATTCTAGAAGGCTTTCCCCTGGATTCTCTGACTTTGTTATTTTTAGGAGTTCTAGTTTGGTGACTCTATATTCCCGAGCAATCTCTTTATAGCCATTGACTGCTGCTCCTGGGCTTTCGATGGACAGGCAAATATAATCCTTAAGATTCGGATTGTCAGGAATCTCATTCATTTTTTTACCTAGCGATTGAAAGAAAAGAAAAGCCAATAATGTTAAGGATTGATTTGAGTCAGCTCCTGTGGGAAGGGCCCTTGTATTAATGTAAATGGTTATGCGGCCATAGGGTCCAGAAAGAATGGCCGTTTTTATAAATTATTACGAAGTTTGTTTCCCTGGTTTATCGATGTAAAAATATGAGATATCTTCCTGAGAATGAAAAAAAAACACAGAACCATGTGAAAAATAATTTTAATTGCCGCTATTAAAATGCTGTACTCTTAGCAATAGCAAAATGGTTATAACCCATCAAATATTTTCTCTCGCGCGTGATTGGTTGAATGTGTCACGTGACTCCAATAACTAGTCGATAACCATACCAATGTACGTAACTCGTCAAAATATGCAAATGTGACACTTTTGATAAACATTTGATAACAACTGGGACGTCTGTGCTGTATTTTGTAATTTAGCCTCGTTTCCATGAAATCTCATGCCTTAATTTACGTGAAAATACCGCCATATTTTTAGAGGGAATGGATTCTACTTGCTGTTATTTTGGGCAAAGGAAACATAGCGAGTCTTCTTAATTGGTTCATCTAGTATAAAAACGGGCGCAAGACGTATTATGCGACGGGATGAACTAAGTTCGATAGTGCGTTGTTTTGGACGGATTACCAAACTTAGTTCGTCCAGTCGCATAATGCCTCCGTTTTTATACTAGACGAACTAAGAAGACGCATTAAGTTTTCTTTGCCCAAATACGTCTAGACACATTATGCGTCTCTAGTATAAAAACGGCCAATATCTCCCAAACCCGGATTTCCAAGCTATTGGGGAAATTAACCCGGATTTCTCCCTGTTTGATTGAATTGTTAATAACTCGGAATTCAACATTTTAACGAAAAACCGGAAACGGAAATCGGAATTAAGTTCAAAACCGGACCCAGTACCACCGCACATATACATTACGTCATCAGGCGAGTATTGAAAAGGCAAAAATGCTAAGTTCTGACGAATTTGTAGTTGTTTTCAACGAATTTTGAACGCACAATGCGGAAGACGACATCATGCAATAGTTTCCTTTTTTAAGTAAAAAAATGCACACGCAATTCAAAATTTTCCAAACAGCGCGCGAAACGTCTAGCCAGGGCCGGTTCTTTCGATGCAATGGCTTGGATTAGGCGCGTAAAGACCCCCTGGGAACGAGGTTGTCCAATTTGTAGTTTTTGACCGCCATTTTGAAAGGTATCCAAACCTTTGGTGATATCGAGTCTGGAATTGAGACTGCTTAGTTAGAGGCTTGTAAACTATCTAGTTAGCAAGATATTAAATCAAAATCTATCCATATTCATAGAAATGGGTTTGTATCAGTGCAGGGTCAACTCCAGCCTCCAAGCGACTCTAAGGCTTGGTTACCTGTCAAGAACTACGAATCTTAATGCCCATTCACACAAAGCTTAAACATGTTTCAAAGATGTTTAATTAAAGTTTAAAATGACATCTGTTCCCACCGCTGCCGGCGCGAGGTAGTTTTAACCCTGTGTTACTAAACACATGCATTTAAGATATATAAGAGCTGTATAAACTCAGTTTAATTAAACAGGTTTAGTTGGTGTGAGTGGGGTATAATGCGTGTTTAGTTAACAAAAAGTGTCTCACCAGAGAAATCGGCACACGATGCTATTGGCGATGATTCCCTAAAGCTGTCACCAGCCATAATTCCCATTTCTTCATCGTCATTTCTTACAGACTTGTGCTTCTTCTTTTTTCTTATGAAGACGATGATTGCAACAGGAATAACAACGGCAATGATCACGATTATGGTAGTCTCACCAGGAGAAACCAAAGTGTGTTTATGCCCATTTTCATTCCTTGAATCTTTAACATTTGGATCATCGCGTTCGTCTTTGGGTTTAGATTCAGTGGTTGACAGCCCGATATTATGGGATGGATGGTAAATTAGTGAGGGAGGCAAAGTTTTTAGTTTCGTTGTTGGTATGATACCAACACTGGCTCTCGACGTGGTTGGCGAAGTTGGATTTGTTGGTGTTGGTACAGCAACGACTGGATCACATATACTAGGTGCAATCGCATTGGGAACATGCCCGTCTGCGCACCATTCACTGCAGATTGAATCATTGAATACAGTACATTTTCGAAGTGTCTTTTTTCCAATACGATTACAGTTATTGCAAGACTGGCAACGACCAACTCCATGATGATTAGAGAAGCTCTCGCCATCCTTGCAAACTATGCATTGCAATCTTGTGCCATTTTCAATTCTATTGCCACAAGAGGGGAAGTGCCCAAAACCTTCTTTGCAGTTCAGACACTGCAAGCACGATGTACAAGTCGCACCATCTTTCACATCCTTGCAGACTGGTGACTGCTTGTGTTCACATAATGCTGCCGAAGCACTTTGTTTACTTAGGATGTAGAAGAACAGGGATGTGAAAAAGGCAATCTGAAGAGGATAAATAATAATACGTATTAATTTAGACTAGCGCAAGAGGGGGGCTGGGGAGAAAGGAAGAAAGCGCCTTAAGTCCCCCCCCCCTTGCGCCACTACGCGCTACGCGGGCTAATATTAATAATTAAGAGAATGAGATTTCTAATGAATAGACCACTTCACGCTCGAGGCGCACGCTAGGTAATAGGAACAAACATCTCAAGCATGTTAAGGCCTGGTTCATTTAACGCCATAGATTTACGTTAAATAATGTTTTCTGACAAAAATAACAGTTTAAACAAAATCGAATTACACCATAATACTAATATCCACTTCCTTAAATTTGTTAAGTGGATGGTTGTCGTATCACGTGATCGATGACGTCATAATTATATATGATCGTTCAAGTGAAATGCGGCTGCGACGATAACATATGAATATAAAGTAACCCTGCTAAAACATTACTCCTCCCGCAGTGTTTCAGACCACACTTAGAAAACACGACTATCGTGTAAAGATAAGGAGATATTGAGGGTGTAAAAAGTCACGTGACCTATTTTGCATATTTTCGCCTTTATTACTCGTTAACGAAACATTGTATATAGTCATCTTTTCTAAGTTGATTTAGGTAAAGGGCTTCAGCCTTAACTAAACACATCCACTCATCATCCTAGCTATTTTAAACTCGGAGCCGCGTATTTGATTTACTGATTTCGTGTTCTAAGTCACGTGACAGACCACGTGACACGTTTTACTACACACAAACCACTTAAGGTAGTCAATAATAGCGATATCTATTATCGTAAGAAGCTTGGTGTCCTTACCACACTCGGCTGTGCTGAAATAAGGAAAACAGTTTTTACCCGAAATTTGACCCCTGAACCAGGCCTTAACACGCTTGAGATGGCGAGCAATTGGCCGGTAACAAAACGAGCAGGGGACTGGAACCGAGTTTATCAGAATTACTCTAATTCTAAAATGAAGTTCATCACATGATAGAGCACGTTGAAATTAGCACGTGTGCCAAGTTTGACGTGATTGTAGTGCATGAATCTTGTCTGAATTATAAGCAATTGAAATTTCTTTGTCCCTCCAAAATTTTACAATGAATGTATGGTTTGGAGCAGGAACGTTAAAAAATAAGAGAGTTTGTATGGGAAAATTGACATATTTGATGCCTTCTAGCAATGTCAATATTGAACCAAAGTTCACCAAACTTTCCAGACTAGCTAAGTTTAATCTGTTCTTTTGGAAAATAATGCTCACTTTGACTAGTTATTAATTGAATTAGTTTTACTGACTCGGTTCCAGTCCCCCGCTCGTTTTGTTACTGGCTAATACAGTGTTTGTATGAGAATCCAAATATTTTGCCAAAATTTATATTTCTGAAACATATAGCATATCTCAAAACTAAAGATGATTCGTAAAGGATTTTGCTGATTAAATTTGAGAGCATTATTAGGTATCTCGTGAGCCCTGCCAACCAGTTCAACCGTTTTTCTATACGTTTCCTCGTAATCTGATTGCAACAAATAAGTGAGCAATTAAAATCCAAATTGAATCAATTCATAGGATTCTTACAGCCTTGAGATTTTATCAACAGCATCTGTTGCCACGTAAATTGAGTTCTGAGGTGGCCATCTTCCGGAAAATAGAATTTGGGCAAAATATTTGACATCAGATTCTCATACATGCATATATGGCGATGGACGCCATTTGACTTTAACTACGAAACACGGTCTCCTTGCATTCTTGTGCATATCTCGTGCATTCTTGGCAGAATTATATAATAATATATATATTTATGCAAGCCTAAAAGCGGAGCTCCTAATTATCTGAACTGAGGTAACGACCCGAAAAAAACGATAAATTATATAAAGAAAACAAAGATAAAAACACAAAAATAACTGATAGAATCAACGGAAATCAGTGCAAAAGGTTTAGAAGTAAAACGAAGATAACGAAAAAAAATATGTATATTACTAGCACAAGGTTTCGGTACGGGCAATCTCGTACCCAGACCCCTGGATACGATAAATTACGAGGTTGCGATCGCGATCCGGGTCGCCTGCTGCACCTGCGCGCGCACTGTTGAAACCACCTTTTCAGGCACGTCGCTCGGGGCCAAGGAAACCGGAAGTCAGCCAATTTTTGGTATATACTTCATGGTAGTGTTTCGTTTCATATAATGTCCCTGCATAATCATTTTCTCTTCCGTTTTACAGTATTATGCAGAGAGACTATATGGAACGAAACACTACCATGAAGTATATACCCAATTTTTGCTCTCATCCTTGGCCTGCGCGGTAGCTAATTCCCTATACATTATTCAAAATGATTCGTCTGTATCAACTTCAATCTTATCAGGAGCCCATAACCAGGAGCGTCCATCCCCCATACTAGGCCTAAGTCACAGCGTTTATTTTTAGAACGGTTTCCCGCTATTGTTGAGTTGCAATTATTCCTAAGGGAATAAAATCACAAAAGCGTAGCAGCCATGTCGTTAAGATATAACAAAAGTAGCTAATGAGGCATATATTTTTCCGCTACGGTGCAACACACTAATTGCCGGGGAAAATAATATAAAAATAGCCCAACTTGTAAAAACGTTGTGACAACTATATAGTAGATATGGACGCTCCTGGTTATGGGCTCCTGGTCTTATTTAAACTAGATCATCCAGCAGAACAGGTTGCCCTGACTCGATAACCTGTTTTTTTCAGGGCAAACCGACTCTCCCGTGTAACTTACCATTATATATTTAGGTAGCAACTTAGAGTCAAAATAAATACTGTTGTTATTGTTGTTGTTGAACATGTTTTGTTTGTTTAACAAATAGTAGTACTGTACTGGTTTGGGGTAAATACAAAACAGGTTTCTCGACTGGCTAGAGCCGTAGAGATCTGCTCTATTTGCTTTCAATATTTTGTTCTAGGGGTGGGGAGAGGCAAGTTTGATGTTCTTTAGACCAATGACAACAACAATAACAACTTTATTCCACTCATAATAGAAACAAATTAGATTTTCATAAAGACTTTACAATAGAATATTGAGTGGGGATTTATTACCCAGAATAATCACAAGGCTAATAGAGCTGGGTAACCCCATGGAAAAGATTGCTAGGAATAACATCTAGCAGTTTCATGTGTATATTATTGGGAAAAAATGTAGGAAATACAAAATTATTTGTGCATCTGTATGCTGATAACACTGCCCATGATTGGGAAGGGAGCTGATGTCACTGAGATTAAGAAATACTGATCATCGCCGGATACCAATCCCCCCCCCCCCCGGTAATGCCACTATTCCCAGTGCATGTTCGAACTGCTAGCTATGAACATGGCGAACATGGCGTAACGGTGTTCTCTAACGGAGATAATTTTTGGATCCAATGAAGCGGTCGACAGAGTGATCAAGCAATGAAGGACGATGACTAAACCAAAATCCAAGAAGTATACGTACTATGCGTGGTGGACGGCAGACGATTCGGGAATAACTTCAAATTACGAAGAATGTCTTGCATGCTATCAAGGAAAAAAAGATGGCAGGTGCAAGGGTTTCAAGACTCAAGAAGAAGCTGAAAAGGCACTTAACGAACTCCCAGTAGAAGGCAACAAACAGCCAGAGCAAACATTAGATGTGGATTCATCCCTCTGCGACGCTACGGAGGATTCAGAATTGCGTGAAGTCATTTCAACTGCCACCGGGAATATTGATCCTAAAGTAGGTCACGATCCCAAATACGAGGAGTTTGTTACTTTTCGCAACAAGCAACGAGAATTTAACGAGAAGTTCGATCACTTAGCCACAAAACTGTCCGAAGAACTAATTGAACAGTTTATCGATTTCAAGAATGATGAGTGGTACGAACTCGTAAATTCCATTGAAGCTCTTCATTTAGATTTTGAAAAGACCATGCAAGATTTATCGAAAAACCTAGAAAGCATAAACAAAAAGCTGGTCAGAGAGGTCAAGTCTCTAAAAAAAAAACTAGAGGAGGTGAAGAAACTCGGTGATTCACTACACACAGCATCAACGCCGACACAAACGGACGCGGAACATTTTACTTTCAATGCAGTGACCGTGGATCAATCTGAAAACCATGATACTGAACATACTTTTGAAACCCAAGAATTTGCACAAAGGCAAACAGAAAATCTAACCCGCATGGAAATCAGAAATGCAAGTAGCGAGCGCGTCTCAATATAATCCACAACGGGACACAGAGGAGTTACACCCAACAACCGGGCAGATGCTGAAGCGATTTTAATACTTTCAGATTCTATTTTGAAAGGTGTACTACAACGAAAATTTTCTCCGTCCAAGTACGTCAATAAACAATACATCCCAGGTGGGACGAAAGAGGTGTTGGATCACATTGAAAGATTGCATGATACCACTCCCTACAAACAAATTGTAATCCATACAGGAACGAATGACGTTTCAGTATTGTCTAATGAAAATATTGTCATGAATATGGGAACCATAGTAGAAAATTTACATGAAAAATGGCACGATGCGAAAATATATATTTCAGGGATTACATTCAATCGTGACGACGTTTACAAGAGCATTGTGCTAAATGAGATGTACACCGGGATTACTCCAGAGAGTCCAATGTTGGTGCTATGCTCAAAAATCTAGAATGGCCTTTACTTTCAGTGCGTCGCGAATGTCTCCGCTTGAACTTTATGTATAAGGCTTCTCATGGTTTTAACGCAACTGACCTTAACGAATATCTCACACTTGCATCAAAGTCAGTCACACGCCGTAAACACAACTTAAAATACAAACATATTTCGACTCGGACCGATGTTTTTAAATTCTCTTTCTTTCCCAGGACTGTTCCCATCTGGAATGCTCTTCCAGAGGATTTAGTTATGTCCCCTAACATAGATACATTTTCTAAAAAAACTATGGATTTCCTAAACAACATGCATAACAATGACTATATAGTAATACCTACTTATGTCTGACTTAATCATATATATCATTATTATTTATCATCGACTGAATTTATATGTAAGTCTTAAATAAACACTGTAATTTTCTAAATATATGTAATGTAATTTTGTAATATATGTAAAGGCACTGTCTGCCACTATCGGTTTTGTAATGCAACAAGCTTTACCGATTAAACATACAGATACAGATACAGATACAGATACAGATACAGATACACATAGTTGAGCAATTTATGTATTTCACGGAATTACGCTACCTTTGTGGACAATGCCCATGTTACGCAAGATAGATATGGTAATATCGACCCAAGGGTTTTCTACGACCGAGTGCACTTGAATAACCAGATTGGTACAAAGAAAATTGGAGGAAACCTAAAAAAACATGGGTTGACGGACTCCTCGAGGCCGATTGAGTCAACCTCGCTCGAGACCACCTCATACAATTGGAGAGCGGAACAGCCATATAGCGAACAGAACTGAGTATTATTACTACAGTAATCCGCGGGCAGAGGACAGAAACAGCCGCCGAGATAGAGACAGAAGAGACCGAAGTCAGTACGAAGACCCACGCACCCGTCATAATGACCATTTTCGTGGGGAGACTTGGCAATCGCAACAGAACTACCACTCAATGCAAGGCAGAACTATGATGATCAGCAAAACTTTTACAATCATCAGCCTTACAATGATGATTACTATCGAAACGGGTACGGTAGCGGTGATTGGCACGATTACTATGATCGAGGTCAGTGAAGCCTTAAGGTACCGCAACGGTTGGTCTCAGGACAGATAGTCTCGCGAAATTGTTTCTCTTACAAACCTGTCGATGGGTTTGTCGGATCCAAATTCCTTCTCGCAACATACTAGGTATAGTATTTCGAGACTATTTGTTTTATATTATCTAGTACCAAGTTTGCAATACTGAATCAATCATTACTGGCGTGCAGTTTGCAACGTGCTTACACAAACGGTGTAACAGTTGCTTCTCGCATATTGTAGCCTAGAAGTTCTAGGTTTATAGTATTTGTATTATCAATATCTATATTTATTATAATTATATCATATTAATTAAGCACTAGGTTGGTACGCAGGCGAACATGCCTGGTCCCTGTCGACGCAGCTGTGAAACGGCTTTTGCCGGCCCAACTGTGACGATAGGTGTTTGGAATATTCATGGAGTAATAAGCAGAGCTTGGAAACAAACTTCGGCTTGCAGAAGTGATTAATATTGTCAAACAACATGATATTTTCGGTCCGAATGAAACAAATGCCGGAAAGGAATTGGATATATCAGTTGATTCGTTTAAATATTATAGTAAAAGCCGCGAAAAAAGCGGGAACAGACACTACGGCGGCATTGCTGTATACGTAAATAACAGAATTGGCAAGGGCGTTTCTTACATACCGAATGCTAACGATAATGTACTTTGGCTCAAGCTCGATAAGCGATTTTTTAATCGACCAAAAGATATTTACCTTGGAACAGTATATCTCAGAGTGAGCCCGGAAAACTCGGTCATAGCAAGCAACCAAGATTGTATTTCCGACTTAGAAAACGAAATCATTAATTTGCGCAAAAAGGAGACATTTTATTACAAGGCGATTTGAACGCGCGCACCGGTGACTTACAAGAGTTTGTCTTATTGGACGATGACGAATTCCTTGATCTACCAGAAGACTATGAGATTGATTCTGCCGATTGGAGATATTCACAAGATACTATATGTGACCGAAGGGGTCGGCTAGTAATCGACCTGTGTACTGAAAATTATCTTAGAATTCTCAATGGGAGAACAATTGGCGACACCAGCGGCAAAAAGACCTGTTTTCAATATAATGGCAGCTCTCTCGTAGATTACGCAATTGTGCAACATAGCATTATACCAATTGTAAGGTATTTTAAAAGTGGGCAACCTTTTACCGCATTTATCGGATCATTGTTGCATATGGCTTAAATATGCGCACTCCCTCAGTTACAAATCACGATACCCATCACACCAACGTTAAAAAGTTCAGGAAAATAGTCTGGAATGAAAAAGCAGCAACCAGAATACCTGAGCTTCTAAAACTCAGAACAATACCGAACTAAATTTTCCCAATTGTTATGTGGGCATACTGAAAACTGTGACGTAAACCAACTGACACACGACTTTACCCAGACCGGCTATTCTTGATGTAAGCAAGGAAGCCGGTCTACGCTTCCAGACACCGAGAAAAGGAGAATCGACGGAAATAAAGACTGGTTTGATTTGGAATGTAAGACTGAAAAAGAAAATCTTAACTCATTAGGCCGGCAGACATGCGAATCGCCTAGTTGCGAGCAACTAAGAAATCGATTATTCAACAAAAAGAAACGTTTCAGAAAGCTCTGCGAAAGGAAAAAACGAGAACACATTAATAAGAAAATAGACGAGATAGATTTAAAAAACCCGAAAACTACATGGAAACAGATCCACAATTTTTTTAATATAAAAGCAAAACATAAAAGCTCTACCTATCCAGTAGAACCGCAAGTTTTCTTTGAACATTTCAAAAAACTAAACAAGCCGAAAGCAGATTCGGAAAGCCTTACCCGCACCAACACCGTTGGGAATCACAACAATGGGTGAACAACGAGAGCGAAGAGCTGGATCGCGTAGTCACTGATGAAGAACTTGAATATGCAATCGGAAAATAAAAAAAAATTAAATCTCCGGGAAGAGACAACATTCTAAACGAGGTCCTTAAAAGCGGCAAAAATCAACTCAGGGCATGGTTAAAATCGCTGTTTAACTCAATCCTAGAATCAGGCAAATACCCGCGTGATTGGTGTAAGGGCCTCATCGTACCAATTTACAAAAAAGGGGATAATACGTTAGCTGATAATTATAGAGGAATAACCCTGCTCTCTTCCCTAGGAAAACTCTTTACCTCCATACTTAATAATAGGCTTTATACTTATTTAGTAGAAAAAGAAATCCTCAAGAAAGTCCATGCAAGGCGGCTTTAGAAAAAAGCACAGTACCGCAGATAGTATCTTTGTTCTGAAAACAATTATAGATAAATATGTCAAAGCCAAATTAAAAAAGAAATATATTTTTTTATTCAGCTGTTTCGTAGA
Source organism: Actinernus sp. WN-2022 (assembly GCA_030867875.1). Lineage (NCBI taxonomy): Eukaryota > Metazoa > Cnidaria > Anthozoa > Actiniaria > Actinernidae > Actinernus > Actinernus sp. WN-2022. Next base: position 57,210,302 of record JAOWCC010000936.1, read on the forward strand.
TTTAAAAAAAGCATTCGATAGCGTGCCGAGGGACAAACTGTTAAACAAACTCTATATCTCTGGTGTCAGAGGAATATTTTTCTCAATTATACAATCAATGTATTCAAATGACACTATACTGCCGTGAAAATCGGGCACACAGTATCTGAAGATTTTGGTTGCCATATCGGTGTGAAACAGGGGTGTATGCTCAGCCCCACACTGTTTAATTTATTTTTAAGTGACCTACCGGCCTTTATGGATCAAACCAAAGTACCAGAACAAATTAACATACAAAACAGACCAGTTAGTTGCCTGATATATGCCGATGATCTAGTGATACTTGCAAATTCTGCTCAAGGCATGCAGCAATACCTAGATAAATTAGGTGATTACTGCAGCCTCAATAATCTGACAGTTAATATGGATAAAACTAAAATTTTGATTTTTAATAACACGGGGAAAAGCATGAATAATTATACTTTTAAATTTAATAATATAACTCTGGAAAACGTGACCTCATATAAGTACCTGGGCCTAACCTTTAGTGCATTCGGAAACTTCACTTTAGCTAAACAGGAGTTGAAAAAAATTGCGTTAAAAGCCTTATTCAAACTCCGCAAAGAAATGGGAGATCACTTTAGAACAGATATAAAGCTAACGCTAAAACTTTTCAACTCCTTAATTCAGCCAATTCTACTATACGGGAGCGAATTTGTTGACTTCAACAACAAATTAGACAGAGACCCTATCGAACTAGTACATATTAAATTCTGTAAATGGATTTTAGGAGTCTCCAAACACGCAACAAACAATGCATGCCGAGCCGAATTAGGAAGATTTCCTCTTAAAACAGAAGCAATATCCAGGAGTTTAAAGTTCTGGCTGAAACTGCAAGTCTGCGATACCGACAAACTTGCAGTGGACGCTTTTTTTGGACTCAAGCCTCTTAAATATTCCCGCAAGTTGGTACAAAAAAATAAATAAGATAGTCCTCAAGCTCGGATTTGGAAATATCTTAGTCCCCTCAAACACTATCGCCGATAACACATCAATAATTTGCAAGAAACTTAAGCAAAGGCTATGCGACATAGAGTTCCAAAATTGGCACAGTGATATTTACAATGATACAAGAAATGCCAATCAGAGAAATAAGCTAAGGAAAATTTAAAGTAAATTACGAGTTCGAAGACTATTTACGCTTAAGAAACTTGAAGCATAGAACGGCTCTAACAAAGCTTAGGATAAGCAACCATGACTTAGAAATTGAAAAAGGAAGACATGCTAGGCCATTTAAAAAGGTCGATGAAAGACTTTGCAAATTCTGCTTGCCTAGAAAGGAGATTGAGGATGAAGCTCATTTCCTCGTAAAATGCAATAAATATAACCATTTACGAAATGCGTTCCATGCTTCAATGCAAAATGAATTTCAGATAAACATAGAAAAGTGCTCCGAGGAAAGTCGGCTAAAAATAATGTTAAGCCCCAACAATAGGACAGCAGCTATACAGTTGCAAAATTCATATACGAATGTTTTATGTATAGAGACAATGGCCTCAAAGAACTCTGATCGATTCTGCCTCGACTCTCATAATTCTGAAAGACCCCAAACACATGTAGCCCAGTGAAGTGCACATTTATTTGGATAAATGTCTATGTACAGATGTATACAACTCCAAATAAAAATCTATCTAACTATCTATCTATCTAAAGTCATGCGTAACTATGGATACATAACAGGCCGCGTAACAATTGAACCCCCCGGGGGGGGGGGGGGGGGACTCCCCATAAAAATAGACGGGGGTGCTCGACGTGAGAAATGAAATTCACCCCTAAAAGATAGCAATATGGGCGTGGCTTACAAAAAATTTACCCCTAAAAGATAGCACTCCAAAAGACAAATTTGTGCAAACTAAAGGAAATAAGAGACAAAGCTCTGCCCCATAACCTCGTCTTTAATATTCGGATGGATCAAACTCTATATCGAAGCCGTAAATAACGATTCAACTTGTGCCGTAAATAACGATTCAACTTGTGGGGTCTAATGCTCGAGGATCCAGCGCTATTTTTTCTCGGCCACAAAATGTTGGGTCTCGGAGACCCCTAAAAGATAGCAGACCTTTGGAAAACCCCTAAGAGATAGCACTGCAAACGATTTTAACCCCTAAAAGATAGGTCGAGCACCCCGTCTATTTTTATGGGGAGTCCCCCCCCCCCGGGAATTGAACTACAAGGTAGTCGGTTAAGCCGCTGGGGTATAATCATCGGCAACTGGGCCACGGCCGGGAGGGCTGGGCTAGATTTGCATAACAGATACAGATTATCTCTATTTAGCATTTAAGCGCTACGAGGACAGAATGGCTTATTACAATAAAGAATTTCAGAAGAAAATGCAGACAAGATTTTCTGACTTCAATTTAAACGCTCTTTAGGGTTGGTATATAATCGTCCCGATCGTACGTCCCGATCGTTTTGATTCTTTTGTTCTGCATATTAATTTACGCTACGATTCACACCGAACAAAAGGTTCAAGCGATCGGGACGATTATATGAGAACCAGGCTTTAGTAAGAGCCTTACGCTCTGTAAAGCAGTCAAAAATATATTACTTGCATTAGGTTTGTATTCGTGCCTTACCCAAGTTCAAGTTCAAATTCAAATTTATCTTAGCACTTTCTCATTATTACTCGGGCTGCCTGTGGGCAGGCCCGAGTCTAGTTACTCGGGCTGCCTGTGGCAGCACCGAGTCTTAAAATGCAAGTCGTTCTTTTTTGTTTTTGTTTTTTTGTTGGGTGTCGCAAAATTTCTGCGCATGCGTTAAAGGTCAAATTCACACCAATCAGATTGCACTGTGCTGATCACGCAACAATCGCCAGGTTAATTTATTTACATAATTTAATACAGTAAAGCAAGATGCCGGAAGACCCGCGAGGAACTATCTCTCTAATTTGGAGTCTCATCTCTCAAATGTAAGCCAGTTTAATGTTTTATTTAACTTCACTCGTGCGAAAGCCTTCCAACAGGCTCAGGATATTTCAACTGGCGCTATTGTCGGAGCCGAAGGACCGCGTTTTTTACCCAGATGGCAGTGATGTTATATACGACACGTACGACGACCTGAAGCCAGTGTAGGGGCCAGGATCCGGAAAGCTAAAATTCGAAGAAATAGATATTGGAATCTATAAGCCATCGGCTCGCTGTGCTGCATTTAAAGCATCCGAGGAGAACATCTTATTTTGGGTGAAGGCACTTCAAGACCAATATTATGAGTCTCTTAAAAACTGTCAGAGATTTAAATTTACCGTAAGTTGGATCAGAGAGTATTGAGATCAAGTTATTTCGTTCCAGCGAGGATATTGACCTAGCGGAAACGGTACAAGCTGTCGAAGGATTTTACTTATAATCATCCACGTCTACTTAACAACAGGAATAGTTATGTGCCAAGGCATGGGCAAAGATAGAGTTTCCCAGATTACAGATGAAAGTAGAGAACTTGATGAACGAAGAAACAGAGGTCACGCGCGACATGCTTGAGAAAATGAACATGTTCAACACTTTATGTTATACTAAGAAAACAAAACAAATTACAGAGCCTGCAAGTTCACAAGTCAATGAAAAACCCCAAGAGCCTGTAGTTTTGGATCAACATATCCTTCAAACTCCAAAAGCAACATACACATGAGTCAAATTCAAACCGGAAGAGACGGAATTCTTTCGATTCTTCACGAGGATAAAAATATTTGTTAGCCCGCAATAATAACTCTCTCGCTGCTTAACGAGACTACCCAACCTACTGAAGCTTATCAGTTTGTTCAAGAGCCATATTTCTTACATGACAACCCGATCCCTATTCATCAGAATACATTTTCTGTGCTAAATGACGAGAGTTTACAATCACCTGACCGACAACCCACTACTAAAGAAAGGGACCATGAAGTACGGTAGAACGGTTAATTCTCGGGTTCAAAACAATGAATATATGCCTGCTCAAATGCAGTGTGTTAAACGAATAAGTAGTGTTTAAATTAAAAGGTCAACATACGAGAAAAAGAAAACTATTAAATTACATATATACTAGGGGAGCAGAGAATGAAAGTCACCGCGCTACCGGCCACTCCTAAAGACTGCTAAATTCAGCTAATAATTCTTCCCTTTGTTTAATATTAGAGGATTAAGAGGATTTCAAATGAAAGTGCATTTCATCTTCAATCTAATGTGGCCCGAGTGAAAGCCCAGATGGGCTCTTGTTTTGCAAGTGTTTGTTATTTTTTTTTATTTTTTGTGTCGAGGTATTTCGCCGTCAACCAATCGCATTGCGCCTTCTTGGAAATTCTTTTCGCCAGCGTACCAATCAGTTTGGACTGTGCTGGTCACGTGAACAGTGGACAACATATTCATGTTTTTTCAAGATGGCGGCGGGTGGGAGTTTTGACTTAACAAAACCTTTATTCTTTAATATCAGCTTTTTTTTTGTGTAAACCAAAGGTTCCTTCGAGTGCAATACCAAGATTTTTCTCTTTTCTAAAGCTGAGAGGTGTTTCACGGGCTTTGGACGGGAATTTATCACATATTATGCGACATGCTTTAAAGATACACTCGTGGAGTCGTGACAGAACACAGCTCTGACTATAAAGACAACAGCTTGTAAATGTAAGTAGCCGCTAATCTGAACATGATAACCTTTATACCAATTGACTGTCGTTGTGTTGTTATTTATTGTTATAAACTTCTCGAAAGTGTAGTAGAAATGACCCGATTTCTCAGTTCTCTGACTGACGGGGGCCTTTTAAAAGAATTACAGTCGTTTCGCCCCCCATACACATGTATTTAAATGTTTATAAATTCGGGAACGAAAATCTGGCATGCAGTGAGTGAGTATAAACTGAGTAAGTAATCCGAAATGAAGATTTTTTCAAACGAACGATAAATGACTCTGTCTCTGATGTGGAAATCGCATATTTATCTGTGGCGTGTTATTGACACTGGTTTTAGTTTGTTCTATTTCCCG
>JAOWCC010000936.1:57215387-57294317 GCA_030867875.1 Actinernus sp. WN-2022
CATACCAAGTTTTTTTTGTAATTCTAACGACCCTCAAGGAACAATATTGAAAAGAAAGTAATATTAAACTACAGAATTGAAGGAAATTGTGGCTGAAATGTACATGCACAGCGTGTATGTGTGTTGTGTGTGTATTATGGCTCTATCATTTCCAACCCCCCCCCCCCCGGCATACCATAACCCTAACCTAACCCCCCCCCCCCCCCCCCCCCCCCGGAATACGTGGGGCATTTGCACATTGACATTTGACAGACAAGAGCATCAGTCAAAAGCATCAGTAGAGAACCAATTCTCTGGCTACTCTAGCACAAACGATGTTGACACAAAATTTATGCTAGAACTCCATGCAGTACATGCTATAGATGGCCCGAGTTAAGGCCACTCAGGGCCTCTTGTTTACAATATTAAGGTGGGAGAATTTTGCATGAAGGTAGAAGTATAAAACAGGAAGCCCAAACTCTGTTTATGTAAATTTAATTTATAAGGGTTTGTATGGGAATTTTTTAATCTGGTTTTTTCGATAAATATACTGTAATAAAGTGAATAAAACTTACCTGGTGTCTTTGATCTGTGTCTTGGCTGTGTCTGTACGTAGTTTCAGCGAATTTGGGCGAATTTTGAATCCCTTACTCTTCATTTCTTCTATAGTATGAAGAGTAAGGGATTCAAAATTCACCCAAATTCGCTGAAACTACGTACAGACACAGCCAATTAAGACACAGATCATAGACACCAGGTAAGTTTTATTCACTTTATTACAGTATATTTATCGAAAAACCAGATTAAAAAAATTCCCATACAAACCCTTATAAATGAAATTTACATAAACAGAGCTTGGGCTTCCTGTGATAATAATAAATAATACAAGTATATATTTGAGGAAAATTAACTGTGCACAGAAGCCAAAGTGGCATATAGCTTTTGGGTTGACTACTGAATACGTACGAGTGCCGGCAGGTGAAAAGAAGGAGATTTGAATGTTATAGTTGAAGCATAAATAAATGTGGAGTGGCGATGAGAGAAGTTAGGCTAGTATACTAATAATTATGTGTATTTAAGAGAAGGAATAAGAGAACAGTCCCTATCTATCTTTCCCAGAGTCCACAGGCCATTGTAAACAGCAACAAATAACCCGACTGAAGTTGCCGAGACATTTAACAAATACCTTTCAGAAGTCGGCCAGAACTTGCTAAAGATGTTAGAAAATGAATGTTCTCGCGTTTTGTCAAATAAGCGAGAAAATATGTTCTCGTTGATATGTGACTACCAAGGGAATTGGTAGGATAATTAAGGCTGATTGGTCGATGGTTCATTCTCTTGGTGTTCATTTCTGGAGGCACGACCCTCAACTTAACTTACATTGCTATTTTATTTTATTTATTTATTTAATTATTGATGCACTCATTCCTTTCTTCGTTCATTAATCTATTTTAGGAGTACGTTGGTAACGCAGAGCAGGGATTTTTTGTCTGATTAGTAGGGGATGATCTGTGCCCGTGCGTTTTAGGGACGATCTGTGTCCGTGCGATTAAGGGACCATCTGTGCCCGTGCGATTAAGGGACCATCTGTGCCCGTGCGATTAAGGGACCATCTGTGCCCGTACGATTAAGGGACAATCTGTGCCCGTGCGTTATAGGGACCATCTGTGCCCATGCGTTTTAGGGACCATCTGTGCCCATGCGATTAAGGGACCATCTGTGCCCGTACGATTAAGGGACGATCTGTGCCCGTGCGATTAAGGGACGATCTGTGCCCGTGCGATTAAGGGACGATCTGTGCCTGTGCGATTAAGGGACGATCTGTGCCCGTGCGATTAAGGGACGATCTGTGCCCGTGCGATTAAGGAACGATCTGTGCCCGTGCGTCGAAGGGACGATCTGTGCCCGTGCGTCGAAGGGACGATCTGTGCCCGTGCGTTGAAGGGACCATCTGTGCCTGTGTTGTAATTTTTTTGTGGCGTTCAGTTTTGATTAAAAACATTCAGGTTTATTTGGCTGTTAGCTGCTTTTTTTTTCAGATGTTTTTCAGTCGCAGATGTGGTCCGAGTTTTCTGCCGCTGTACCTGAGCATTTGCAGTCCATAGGTCACCGAGTTAAGGAGACAGTTCTTGCATCTATGGCAGATGGTACCGTTCGAACCTATTTAGCAGGCTTCAAACGCTGGAAACGAAGGGCTTCATCCAATCGTGCATGCCACCATCCGGCCAACCCCTTTCAAGTTGCTGTTTATCTTCAGTACCTAATCCAAGATGCGAATTCTCCATCACCAATCCTCAATGCGGTTTACAGCATCGATTGGGCACAACAGCTTGCCGGTTTATCTAAAGTGTCTGATCATCCTTTGGTTTCTTTCATGATAAGTGCCTCTCAGAGGATCTTGGGAAAACCAAAATCCAGAAAAGAACCTATTACAGCGGAGATGTTAAAGAATCTTGTTTCCTCCAAGACAAAAGAATCGTCTAAGACAGACCAACTTCGTGAAGGGGCTTGGATATCCATTGCAAGATCAGGTCAAGACACCTGCCCGGTAAGGGTACTAGAGCAGTACATCGTCGCCGCGGGAATTGATATGGAGGACTTACCTCTATTCCAAGCTCTTTCACCTCCAAACTCAACGTCTAAATTTCGACGTCAAGGTATCAGCTATACTAGGACCAGAGAACTAGTCAAGGATGCGTTTAAAGAAATTACAGACGTCTCTAAAAATCAGTCTCCATAGCCTGAGATCGGGTGGGGCGTCTGCTGCTGCTAATGCGGGAATCGCAGATAGACTCGTCAAAAGACATGGTCGTTGGTCAAGCGAGAATGCTAAATACGGATATATTAAGGACAATCTAGATGTTACAAGAGCATTAGGAATTTAATAGACCGAGCCCAGCAGGTCAGGGGGTACGATCCATAGGGCTGAGATTTTCCCCCCTTTTCCAGTCACAATGAGCGTGATGGGGTTTTCTCATCCTATGGATGCTCGTTTCGTATTCCCTTATGATCAATGTATTAGGTTTAGCTTAGGTTTCTTTTAATGAGTTCACTTATAATGTAATAAATGTACTGTATTTAATCTTGGTCAGATTAAGGGACCGGCCATTTATTAGAGGGGGGGGGGGGAGGGGCTGGTGCAAATGGGGAGGGGGTCATACCTTATTGTGCACCAAATAATGGGGTGCTGCACAAAATTCTGCAACCATTTCTGAGGGGCCATGTAATTTTGTGCATTCCATTTTCCTTTCTACTAAAGAAAACAGTCCTGAAGGGATCAACCACAATCAAATTTATTATCAAAAATGATATAACAAAACAACAAAATCTGGTGTATAACAGTCCTTCACTCTATTATAAATGTTATTGTGATTTAGGGTGGGTCATGTCATTTCATGTGCACTCTCTTGGGGGGGGGGGGGGGGGGGGGGGGGGGCACATTACTTTATGCAGTGACATGAGCAGGGCCACTTGAAATTATGTTAAGGAAAATGAAAATGCACCATCCCACCCCCCCCCCCCCCCCCTCTAATAAATGGCCGGTCCCTAAATGGGTTGTGCGGCCTCCAGTGAGCACGCAACAAACACCAAGTTCGTTTTATGTTTTCATTGTTTGGCGCACAGGTAGTTTGTAGGAACTAGAAACGAGAGTGTCGATGTTTGTTATAAACTGAATACATTAATGAAACCGACAAAGTGTTTTTTCACTGTTGGCTAATAAGTCAAAACCGGTCTCGATCCTATCTCTGCTAAACTTTAGAAGAAATGTCCAGATTTAATTTCAGACTATTTAATCAGTCCATAGAAACAGGTAGCATTTTCCCATTGACATCGGGAGAGACAGGGTTACCCCACTCTATAAGCACGCCGGGAAACGCACCGACTTGACTTTACTACTGACCCATGTCGATTATTCCAGTAGTGGCAAAGGTATTTGAACGAATAATTTATTTATGATCAATTATTCAAATACCTCACCAATAACAAGTTACTTTCATGTCATCAATCCGGTTTCCGTTCAATTCACTCTGCTGCCGATAATTGGTCTCTTTGTATTGATCGCAGCTACATTAAGGTGGCTCGCCTGGATTTTCCAGGGTCGGGCTAGCCACTTCACCCATTTACTAGAAATAGAATAAACTTTCCAAAAATGTAGGTTTGTTTGACATCGTGTTACCATAGCAACACAGCATTGACGTCATGTATTTTACATATCAATTTTATCGAAATCTAGACCTAAACTCTTAAACGACCTAGTGTCCCTTGTAGTCTAAATATAGGCCTAACCCTTCAAGACTGCAAAGTTTAAAAAATTGTGTGAGCGTGTTTTCGAAAAAAATGGGTTGAATATTTTCGTTTAAAAAATCAACAATTCGCCTAACTTCCTGTTTAGTCGTCGAGAACTGTGTTTTCAGGACCGATTCAAGCGATGTTTTTAGCATATTTCATACCTGTGGCATAGGACTACTTCCCATGAAAAATTCATTCCCCTTTCTTTATTCGATTTTGGTTCATGGAATCATAAAGTAATGTCAAAAATATGCTCATTTTACTCAAAATAGTAATCTAAATTTGCTATTAGGAGGCTGTAATTCGAAAACTAGTCGATAATTTTTTTTTTTTATCTTTTCACCTGAAATTCGACATGTACTACCCTGCCTCTGTAAATTAAGGGCGCGAAATAAAAACAAAAACATTGGGAACTTTTACATTCATCCACGCAAGCTTCATTGCTGTATCATTTAGTTGAAAGCTTGTATCTTTCCGAAATCAGCCACTTCACCCAATTACTAGAAATAGAATGCAGCCTCTAGTTTCCTCAGACATGCATGTGTATGCGTTAGTATAAATAAATATATAAATTATTCTAATGTACGGTGTGACATTAGAAGCCATAATTATGTATAGCATGACTAAGCACTTTAAAAGCAGAAATCACTTCATAACTTATTAATACCCTTAAATGATTGATTATACATGTTGTATTCACAGCTGTTACCCCAACAATATTACAAAGTAAACAGTAAAATTGTATCGTTTAAGTAAACAAATAATTATACATTCAGATGAAATTTTCGGATAGCACCGAGAAGCTATCACTGGGAATCACTACAATAATTCGTGAAAACTCATATTTAAGTAGCAAAAACTATTTACAAAAACCATTAAAGGCATGAACATGAATAGCATGTAAACTAATATTAGGGAAAAGCATGAGCATAGAAATCATGCGAATTGTTTGTCAATTGTTCGATCATATATTTGCATCGGCCAAAGGTTATTTAAAAAGCTTAAAATATGTAGAATTATTTAAAAATATATATAATAAAAATTAATATATTAAGTTATTTTACTTGAGTCGCTACAGATCCAGGTATGTTTAATACACCTTTATTTTGATCGAGTGAAGCTGTGGCTCTGAAAGTTCGGCAAAATGATGGAGCCCGTGCCGCCTTCACGAAGTCGGATTCGAAGCATTCGAAGTGACATCTTGCGCAATCAGGAAGCATATACCTACCCTGATTTTTACCAATAAATTTCTCAGTTCTTGAGTGGATCGTAGTCTGATTACTAAAAAGCCACAAATTAAACGACAACCATGAATACATAGTAATTATTGTTGCTGCAGGCACGAATAACTCCGTCAAAGAAAGCTTGAATCAATGAAGTGTAGTGTCGAAGCCATTTGACATAGTTGAACTGCGAAGTCGCGAGATTCGCCGTAGTTTTTTAAGCCTGAGCCAGTTGAATTTACCTCAGTCTACCTGAAAATAAGTTACTGAGAACCAAAGTAAAAGTATTTCCTTATATACTATCAATTTAGGGTAGTGACTCAATGTTTTAAGAAAAATCCCCCAAGTCAGTTCACTTTGCTTGTCTCAGCAACTTCTATTAAAACCGGTTACGTACCTTACAAAGATTATATGACTCCAGTTCAGCCACCATCATGCATCAGGCTTTCTCGACTTGTGCAGAGTAGTTGGAGTGAAAAATATAATAATTGTAAAGAAAAATACGTCGAAATTCTGAGTAAGATACTTTTAGTTGCAAAATTTAAGAGAACACTCACTTTTAGAAAGGTCTATTCACGATCAAACATAATCATTAGGGGAATCCCCACAACTGAGCTGGTGACGTCTAATCTCGTACCCAGATCCCACCCCATGTTTCATATCCAAAGAAAGTGGGATCTGGTAAAGTTCGACACTACGTTTGCTCTCATTGGCTACAATGAAACACAATAGCCTCATTGTAACACTTGTTTTGATTGGTTATCCAGTTTTGAAGGGAAAAGAAGAATATCGCAGATAGTATCAGAACTAAGAGCGCAAAGGAGGAACTAAATGTGGCAAATACAGACTTTCTACAATTCGGGAGATGAATACCTGCAAGATTTCGAGGTATTCTGATTTTGGAATAGCCGCCATTTGTACGGAGAGAGAATTGAACAATGGATATCACTAGTCTTCAGTTGTCCGATAATTTGTGGGAAGTTTCTATAACTTGAAAACATGGTATTGAGGTTTGGAGGCGAGGCATGTGTGTGCAAGAAGAAGATAATCTTTCGTGTAAAAATGAAATGACAAGTTGAAAACGTTTTCAGTAATTATGTGCAGAGAAACAACTCGACTCTGTACTGGGTATAAATGCTCCCTCCGCTATCAGTCTTTGACACATGAATCAAGTTATTATTATTTATACTCGTATTCAAGTATCTACATTTTCCAAGAAGCAAATAATTTCATGGTTCAGTGATGCATTCATTCGCTACGAATGGGTCATATAGTCGTACACAAGAGTCCAACATTCCAGTTCTTGTGAAACCCATGGTGCTTTGCGCCAATGTTATGATTTGTTTATTTATCAACGGCCGCATAAATTAAAGGCCAGCTTTTAGGCGAACTAAAATGCTCTCGATTATTTATAAGTTTCATAAAAGAAGTACACATATACTTTTGGATAACGAATTTCATAATTTCTACCGGATTAAAATCCCAATCGAGCCCACGAATTTCCCCCGGATGCTTCGAATATGATTTTAACAGTACTCGGAAGGAAGCCCACTTGTTCTGTCTTTAGATTCTAATTCGATTTACGAGTGCGACTTTTCACAACTCTACAAGCAAACACATACTCTTGTTACCTTGTTTTTATGTCTCTAGTATTGCTTAGCTGTATTTGAAGATCTCTACTTTCCTTGCGAATGATATATTTTGAGTGCAAAATGAAATGTCGTACTCGCACCTCTGTTCATTAGGCTCTGTATGCAATTTCAGCGAATTCTGTTGATATTTTATCCCTCGACTTGTCAAAGAACAGATAAAGACTTCAGGTAAGTTTTCATTGATTTTATTTCAGTATTTCTGGCTTAACAAATACAACCAAATACTCGTTAAAAATCCCATACGAACCCTTATAATTTAAAACACAAATAGAGCTTGGGTTTCCTGTGGTATTTCCAACGAAGCCCGCCGTCCCGTTAGTGCAGCAAATCCCCGGGAAACTCACATAGTAGTCCTTTTGAACCACAAGTGTTCTCTTGTAGACCTAGAGAAAGTAAAATGTGGACTGCTGAAGGATTATTTGTCGAGTCACTTCGCCTCGCTGTCTCGGTCCTTTCTCCGGCATTCGTCTACTCGCCACTCTAGACCTACCCTGGGTACCAGAGGTTCTACTGCCTCCTTTCGCGAAAGTTAGGCGCCGAGGAGCGAAGCGAACTAAAGTTTCATTTAAAAAAGTATATATACAAAAGTTAAGATAAAAGAAAGTTAGTTAAGCATATATACCTATCAATAATTACACAATGGCCCAAACTAGGGATGGATTTCGAAAGATTCGGGAGTCACATAACAACAACAACGATCTTTCTGATTTTCGTAGCCTACGACAATTATTTGCGCGCGCAAAGCACCATGGGCTCGGACACAGGGTCTTAAGCTTCCTCGCACAGGGATTACAAACTCGACTCGATAATCCAGGAGAATTGACAACACTGATGTTTAAATCGAATAGCTGTGCAAAGCGAAGCTATTAAATACCGCACCACGGCTTCCTTCACGTTTGGAAGGAATAAAAAGATTATCCGTACAAATATCTCCAGAACGACCTGGAATGCCGTACCTAACCTTGAAGCAACACCTGCAAAGGCGGCAAAAATCATTCACGGATGTTTCTTTTGGTTTTCGACCTCTCTTACTGGTCCATATGCACTCGTTTGTGTTATGATTAATACCGCGAAAATTTTGAACGCGGAGCACTGAACCGGAGCGCTGTCATTTTGAATCGTGTTGACATTTAGCGCGATTTTCATTGGCCATTTTTTTTACACTTGGAGCGTGACGGGCTGTCAAGCGTTGTCAAGCATGGAGAGGCGTAATTCTCAAAACAATGGCATTCGTGCAGGCTCTTCTTTCTTCGCCTCCCTTCCCCCTTCCCCTCTCTTCATTTTTGTCCTCGCCCCATTTTGACCGCGGGCCACAGGTGACCCAATCCGGGAAAAAAAAAGACCGAAAAAAATTACAGAAGAGCCGGCAAGCAGGCTAACAGCAATCCAACTACGATTTCGCAACAGGCCGGTATATTCGGCCTTGCAATTACTGCGCATGTGTGGAATCGAACTTTTCCAGGCTCCCTTCCTTGTGACCGTGAGTAGAATGGGAGATTTGGGTACGAGATTAGGTGACGTCGCCAGCCCGCGATCGTTCGCTCCTCCGATGTCGTGGCGAAGAGCTATCGCCGTCGTTACGGAAGTTACCGAAGGAAAACTTCGGTAAATACGAAAAAAGGCTCACCTTTTTGTCCAAATATTTATTCCTTTGTTGCTTCTCCCGTTTGTGTGGATCAAATGGCGATATGAAGTGTTTCATTTTCAGTTTTTTCCTCTACGCATTCCAAACCTGCCGATCAACCGTAAAATGGGTACCCTTTCCAAGGCAGACCCTATTTTATAAGGGACAAGTGAATATTCAAAATTTATTGAACAGATCGTTTTTATTTCTCTCAGTCTGTGGGTAGTATATCGATCATCAAGCATACAACACTATTGATCCTAGTTTAATAACGCGCCTTCATTACCACAGTTAAGGTTTATCTTTATCTTTTATTCTTTACGTTTATCGGAAGATTGTTACGTTTAGCGGGCGTTGAGCAAATGCACGATATTGCATATCAAGAGTCAGGGGAACAAAAAAAACGTATACCCTATTTAAAGGATGATAATACAGAATATGAGACCCTATTTATTGGTCCGGCACCTCGAAAACCATACCCTATCCCGCGGCACATACCTATATGGCTTATATATAGCTTAGCTGACCCCATGGTGGGCCATTTGCAACGTTCTAATTCAAAAATGTCAAATACCCAACAAGTGCCCCCCCGGAGGGGAGGGGCGTGGGCAGGTTTCAAATTGATAGAGCCATTACCTGTAAACTGAGTACCATTCAGGATGTCGGTTCAACTATTTTTTATTCTAACCTCACCGGCTTGTGTCCGAGCCCATGAATCATTGCGCGAAATGTTTTGATTAGTTTGTTTATCAACGGCCGCCAAAGCCGTAGTCTAGCCTCCTCCGCAGGCAAGAAATCAGATTTTAAAAATCGTGAATTGGGTTACCTGTGACTCCAGAAGAGAAGAGGGGACCGGGGAGGGGTCGGCTCTTCCTTCACTTGACACAGGGAGCCCATAATCGGATTTCTTCAAAAATTAGAGATGCCTGTGGAGGAGGCTAGTTGTTGTCTAACTCAAACGGTCTTGATTGTTTATTGGTTTCATAATTTCTAGAGGATTAAAGGCCCAATCGAGCCCATGAATTATCGCCAGATGCTTCGAATATAATTTGAACAGTACTCGATATTCGAATACGAGTGCGAGTTTTCACAATCGAAGAGCAAACAAATACGCTTGGTTGCTCGTTTTCATGTCTCCAGCATTGTTTAGCTACATTTGGACATCTCTTGCGAATGAAATATTTTGAGTGCAAATATTAATGTCGTACTCGAGTGACAGCGAAGAAACAGTTGAACTTGGTGGACTTTGATACTGCGGTCGTATTTTTCGAAGCAGGACTTTCTGGACCGAACTGGATACAAAAACGATGAAGGGCATTGGGCTTTCTTTGTACCATGGTTCCAGGGGGGTTCTTCAAGGTAAAAAGGGTAGAGGTGACCGTCGGAAAACCTCGAAAAATACCCTAAAAATACCAAACTTCATGGTCTAAAAATCACCCTGAAAATTATTTCGCTTGGACAACCCCTAAAAAATACTAAATCGCCGATTTAAAACCCTAAAAATACGACGATCACCCCTACCAGCCGAATATAGAGGGGGGGGGGGGGGGGGGGGTTCTCCGTTGATTTGAAGTTTTACACGGGCATAAGTGAATAACACTTCGATCTGGTTCCGTGCGAAACCATAAATCTTCCGCGCCGCCTTGGTTGCTTTGTCTTTACAACGAAGCCGGCCGGTTCTTAGAGCAGCAAATCCCCGGGAAGTCACAAAGTGGTTCTTTTGAACTGCAAGTGTTCTCTTGTAGACCTACAGAAAGCAAAATGTGGACTGCTGAATGATTATTTGTCGAGTCCGGCGCTTCGCCTCTCTCTGTAGTTTTGCTTCGGCCTTCCTCTACTCGCCGCTCTAGGTCGGGATTTCGAAGACGGACAGATAGATATATCTAATTAATTTATCAAAGTTACATCATTTAGCAGTCAAAGACTGAATTACATGTGTATTTTAGGAATTTACTAACTTTTATGTAGTATAATTTACTAAATTTATTACAAGAGAGAAAACAAAAACTTAAGATATAAAAGAATTGAAACAAGAACTTATCTACAACGTATGCTTCTGTGCATAATGCATGATAAAAGAGTTCTTGAACGATCACCCGGCTGCTAGGGCCGGGTGATCGTCGTATTTTTGAGGGTTTTAAATCGGCGATTTAGTATTTTTTAGGGGCTGTCCAAGCGAAATTCATTTTTCAGGGTGATATATATATACAAAATTTAAGATAATAGAAAATCAGTTGCGCGCGCAATGATTCGTGGGCTTACACGCGCCAAAAAAAGACGGTGCGGCATCCCGAATCTCGGCACCGTGCCAATTTTACCCGTGCCAATTTTACCCGTGCCAAGACTACCTACGATAGGTAGTCCCGGTACCTCTAAGATTTAGGGTACCAGAGCCTTACTAAACAAGGGACTGCTTTTTAACACGTTCAAGGTTGGGGGTGCCGTGCCGCAATATTATAGTCACCGTGCCGAGATTTGAAGTGCAGTGCCGTTTTTTTTGCGCGAGTAAATGGGTTTAAATATGAAGTCTATCACCAGAAACCCATCCAACAACCTTAAAAGTCTAGTTAAATCTCTTAATTCTGTTCTAGAGAAACAGTATATAAACAAATGGAAATAACTAAAGAGAGAGATGAAACATATAACGGACACAAAAAATCAAAGCTAGAGTTATATTCAGCAATTAAACCCACTTGTGGTTTTATAATATATTTGGGAATAATCACCGATTTCAAAAAACTGAGGAAAACATTTACTATACTAAGAGTGTCGGCTCACTTTTTTTCAATCGAAAGAGGTCGTTATAACAAGAGAAAATAGAATATGTAATATCTGTAAGCTAGAAAAGGTAATAGACCTGTTTGCCATTAAAAATACCGCTGTATTCGATGACTGCAGATGCATTTACTCAACGTTAGTCATCGCATCCAATGGTAATTCTTGAATGCCAAACTGTTAAAACCGATAGATTTGTTCAAATTAAATAAAGCTTTCTAGAAAATGTGAGAACCATAAATCCATCATTCTCTTCTTTCAATTCTGAATGTTTATTACTGCCGCAGCCAGCGAGTGAGCAAGGTAGCAGTACCAATTTGTGTAATGGAACCGCCGTTTTTTTTTGCCTCATTACCAGCGCAGTGCATTGTGGTCGTGCGCAAGGACACATAAATGATATGCGCGGACCAAAGGCTCGTTCGAATGCATTGTGGTCGTACACAAGGACACATAAATTTTATGCGTGGACCAAAATGCAATGCAGGGATGAGGAACCATACATCATTTCCAGTAGTCTTCATACGTGCTCTCTATTCGTTTGGATTGCCCTGAGTGAGAAGGTGTGTATATTTTACTGCTTTAAGTTCATACTTTAATAGTCCCGTTGTTACTAATCCAAAAACTGTGCGTTCATGATTTTGTGCTTCGGCAATCGAAACTGAACTATTCGGTGTCATCTCGCTCTCTAGATTACAATGCTCGGTTCTCGGTTTAGTAATATAATCTACTCGTATAATCTACTTCACTTGTTACTGTGGTGTTTCTTTTACTACTGATTATGTTAGGGATTCACTCGTGGCATGTATATGCTCTGCTCTTTTTGTCTTGCAGAAAATCGACCGTACTCTACTAACAGCCTCGAGTGAGAGAAATCGAGTGAGAAGCCAGAACTTCAAGGTGTGTATTGCTTTTGCTGTGTATTTTCAAAAGATCACTTAACTCTCGTTATAGTGAATAGGAGATATTGTAGTTGAGTCTACGAATAGCAGTTTCAGCGATATTGACCAGAACGCCTCACTTCAATGTAATGAAGCGCCGTTGAAACCATCATTCTTACACGACACCAACACCCTCCTAAACAAGCACGACTAATTTAGATACACAGTTTGAATAGCGCTTCATTACATTGAAGTGAGGCGTTTGGGTCAATACCGCTGAAACTGCTATTCGTAGACTCAACTACAATATCTCCTATTTTTATTTAATATTTTAAGAATCCAGCAACCGAAGTTTCGGGTCGAGTTTCAGCAAGAGTCGAAGAGGTGTGAAAACATGACTTCGCAAAATAACTGGCAGAGCGTTCATTGTGCTTCGGCAACACGTTCGGTCCTCGGTTCAATATACTCCTATTACTTCACTTCTTACTGTCTCTCTTACCACTGATGATGTTAGGGATTCACTCATGACATTTGCATGTTCTGCTCTTTTTGTCTTGCAGGAATTGGCAGTACTGTCTCGAGTGAGAGGAACCGAGTGGGAAGCTTCATTTACAAACTATAATTCCTAATTTCCGTGTTGCAGTTAAAGTTCAATAAGTTATAGTTATATTTCATTACGATTAACAATTTTGCACATTTGTTGCTGCCGCAGCGAGGGAGCCTGAAGCGAGCGAGCAAGGCAGGAGTACTAATTTGTGTAGTGGGGTCGATTTTTTGGCACATTGCCAGCGAATTGCATTGTGGTTATGCACAAGGACACAAAAACATCAATGCGCACGGACCATAATGCAATCTGAGTGTTTACTACAGCGAGTGTAAAAAAAATGTGATCGTCTTCGTTTGTATTTTTACCACAATTCCTTCAGTGCTCCTTATTAGGCTTATTAGTGTTTTTATGTGAAGACAAGTCAGAAGCCCATAACTAGGAGCGTTCATCCCACATACTAGGCCCTGATAACTAGGAGCGTCCATCCCGCATACTAGGCCCTGATAACTAGGAGCGTCCATCCCGCATACTAGGCCCTGATAACTAGGAGCGTCCATCCCGCATACTAGGCCCTGATAACTAGGAGCGTCCATCCCGCATACTAGGCCCTGATAACTAGGAGCGTCCATCCCGCATACTAGGCCCTGATAACTAGGAGCGTTCATCCTCCATACTAGGCCAATGTCACAGCGTTTTTACAAGTTAAGTTATTTTTTGAACGGTTTCCCGCTATTCTTGGTTGCAATCATTCCTAAGGGAATAAAATCACAAAAGCGTAGCAGCCATGTTATTGGTATAACAAAAGTAGCTAATGAGGCATTTTTTGTTGCGCCACTGGTGCAACCCACTAATTGGCGGCAAAAATTATCTAAAAATAGCCCAACGATGATCATGATAAGTTGACGACTCAGTCCTTTTGTCGGACTCAGTGTGAGCGTATAGTTTGATCGTTTGGTGCAGAGATAATGACTATAATATATTTTCCAAAGAGCAAGATCTCTCCTCTTATCAACATAATTAGCAACAAATAATTTTCTTCTATAGTCAAATCAATATAGTTACAATTTAAAAAGTGACAGCGGGGTTCAAAACACAAATCAGCATATTTCAATTACAGTTGATTTCCGGTGTCACGCTTCATCGTACTCTAATATATGCGTGCCTGTTTCGGCAGAACATGTTTTTTACTGGAAATCTTAAGAAAATATCGGGTATTGGTACACTCAGGGAATATACTGGAAATTATTGATATATCGAGACAAACTGAATATAAATCGGGACATCTTTTGAGAAAACACGCGCTTCAGTCGCAAGATAGCCCGGCCCAAAGCTACACAATAGATTCATATAACACATTACACCTTGACATTTTTGTTACCGGTAGATTTTCTTCTAATACATTTACTGAGCTGCAGCATTCACTACCTAGCTATTTGGTATACTAGTCCTACATAAGTTTTCACTGTTATGTGATTACAAGCACAAACTCTGCAAGAAACAAAACAATGAACAACATTTCTCAAGTTCATATGTAAATAGCCAGAAACTCGTCAAGGAGTTGAAACGTGTCTACAATAGCAGTGGGATCGATTTATACATATTCTCATCTGTATCTTTTGTGTTATTACATCCAATAAATGTTTTCCGTAACATGATATCGCATGTCCTTCCTTCTAGATAATTCCAAAGATACAATAAAAGCCAGCATTCACTACTTATTTGTTGCCGCAGAAAGTGAGCCTGAAGCGAGCGAGCAAGGCAGAAGTACTAATTTGTGTAGTGGAGCCGTTTTTGGCGCATTTCCAGAGCAGTGCATTGTGGTTATGCGCAATGACACAGAAACTATATGCGCAGATCAAACGAAATGCATTGTGGTCATGCGCAAGGATACAGAAACGATACGCGGTCTTCCGAAAGTGGCTTTCTTTTCGTTTGGGCTGCTTGGAGTGAAGGTGTGTATCTTTTTACTGCGAAATATCGCCAACGAACTGTCATAGCCGACAAGAAATTTGAACTTGATTTAACGGCACTACGAGAAAATAAACCTTTTCCGATTCGGTGTTTGCGGAAGGTCGCTATAGCTACACGACATGAAGTCGAAAGTCAGGGTAAACCCGATATTTGACCTTCCCTCCCCTGCCTCAAGTCTGTATTAAATTTGAAATCTCCCAGATTTTGGGAGCCGTTACCACAGGCAGCCCAAGCTAATGATTTTTACAAGGAACGTATGGGAATTTTTAGAAAAATCTAAAACTGTACTAAAACGATCAATAAAGTCATGAAATCTTACCTGAATGTTGTTGTAAAGTTGTTCCTCTTCATTACTGATGTGTTTATTTTTGGTTTGAGGTACTTCTGCGTTTTTCCCCTCTCCTATATAAACTATTGAGAAGACGGGAAACCGGCAAGACGCCATTAGTCCATGTGGCGACTCTTCGAGGCCTCGTAATTCTTCGAAAATCCAACCTTTCAGCGTTTTACCTCCAGGAACCCTTCCTCGCATTCCTCTATCACTCATTTAATCGATCCATCGCTTATTTCCTCGCTTTGTAAGTAGTCAAATTCGACGATTTCTGCAGCAACCTAGCCTTAGTTCATGGGCTGCCTGTGCTTAGTTGAACGCGGCTTTTCTTCGGGATTCGAACCCCTGACCTCCCGCACTCTAGACAATGCTCTACCAACTGACTGGCTAATCAGTGAGGCGGTGTTACTAAAACGTTGTCAGAAAATAACAGTAATCATTTTAGCCCGAAAATTCCGGATCAATCACGGTTTCTGGGAAACTGTCACCCACCCCACCCTTGGGTATCATGTGTAATTAATGATTAACCATTAAATTTAGGGTGAAACTGGGGGGTGGGGTGGGGATCAATCACGGTTTCTGGGAAACTGTCACCCACCCCACCCTTGGGTATCATGTGTAATTAATGATTAACCATTAAATTTAGGGTGAAACTGGGGGGTGGGGTGGGGATCAATCACGGTTTCTGGGAAACTGTCACCCACCCCACCCTTGGGTATCATGTGTAATTAATGATTAACCATTAAATTTAGGGTGAAACTGGGGGGTGGGGTGGGGATCAATCACGGTTTCTGGGAAACTGTCACCCACCCCACCCTTGGGTATCATGTGTAATTAATGATTAACCATTAAATTTAGGGTGAAACTGGGGGGTGGGGTGGGGATCAATCACGGTTTCTGGGAAACTGTCACCCACCCCACCCTTGGGTATCATGTGTAATTAATGATTAACCATTAAATTTAGGGTGAAACTGGGGGGTGGGGTGGGGATCAATCACGGTTTCTGGGAAACTATCACCCACCCCACCCTTGGGTATCATGTGTAATTAATCACGATGGGAAAAAATGACCCTTTTTGTTCCCACTCGGCCAATAACTTTATATAACTTTGCAACGTTAAACCCAAATTACTTGACAAGTGAACATCAAATATGGTTGTTTGATTTTAGTGATTGACAATGTGACGTCACTGCGAACGTTCGACTTTCGCGCCAAAATTTACGATTTTATCTTGGGTTTTAGAACTGCTGTTAGCATATTCTATCCTTTAAGTGAGGATGTCCAGCGAAAACCGAATTTAAATTTAATAAAACGGGATTAAGTTATAACTGAGTAAAGATGTTCAAATTTCGCGCGAAAACAAAAGAATTTTAAGAATTAGCATTATTTTTCCAAATATGGTTAAAGTTCAGGGTATTTTAAAGTAGAACACGTTAAATTAAATCTGAAGGATACAGAGAGGACCGTTTATGAAAAGGAATTTGTAGATTTTTTAGTTTACAACATTGGGTATTATGTTTCACATGACGTCATATCGACGTCATTGTGACGTATACGTACGTCTAAATGACGTCATAGAGGTATTAAGCATATAGTCCTAAGTCAAAAAAACTACAAATGTTATACTTGTTCAAATGCAATATCTTTCTCATTACCTTGATTTAATTACCTTGACAGGGAAATACCCCTAAATTTGACTATATATGGTAATACAACAATTAAATTCCTTAAATTCTGGCGGGAGTTTCAAAACCTAATTTTCCTTATAACTTTAGTTCTTTTTAAGCAAATCAAATCGATTTTTCGATTTTGTGTTTGTCTTAATAAAGACAAGGTTCTCCATTCAAAAAGTCCTCACCTTTTCTTATTCGTATGTTTGGCGCGAAATTCGAACGTTCCCTGTGACGTCACATTGTCAATCACTCAAATCAAACAATCACATTTGATGTTCTCTTGTCTTGAACTATCCTCACGCCAAGTTTCAAGTCATTTGGAATTTACGTTTTTAAGTTATTGGCCGAGTGGGAACAAAAGGGTCATTTTTTGCCATCGTGAATTAATTAATTAATGATTAACCATTAAATTTAGGGTGAAACTGGGGGGTGGGGTGGGGATCAATCACGGTTTCTGGGAAACTGTCACCCACCCCACCCTTGGGTATCATGTGTAATTAATGATTAACCATTAAATTTAGGGTGAAACTGGGGGGTGGGGTGGGGATCAATCACGGTTTCTGGGAAACTGTCACCCACCCCACCCTTGGGTATCATGTGTAATTAATGATTAACCATTAAATTTAGGGTGAAACTGGGGGGTGGGGTGGGGATCAATCACGGTTTCTGGGAAACTGTCACCCACCCCACCCTTGGGTATCATGTGTAATTAATGATTAACCATTAAATTTAGGGTGAAACTGGGGGGTGGGGTGGGGATCAATCACGGTTTCTGGGAAACTATCACCCACCCCACCCTTAGGTATCATGTGTAATTAATTAATTAATTAATTAATGATTAACCATTAAATTTAGGGTGAAACTGGGGGGTGGGGTGGGGATCAATCACGGTTTCTGGGAAACTGTTACCCACCCCACCCTTGGGTATCATGTGTAATTAATGATTAACCATTAAATTTAGGGTGAAACTGGGGGGTGGGGTGGGGATCAATCACGGTTTCTGGGAAACTGTCACCCACCCCACCCTTGGGTATCATGTGTAATTAATGATTAACCATTAAATTTAGGGTGAAACTGGGGGGTGGGGTGGGGATCAATCACGGTTTCTGGGAAACTGTCACCCACCCCACCCTTGGGTATCATGTGTAATTAATGATTAACCATTAAATTTAGGGTGAAACTGGGGGGTGGGGTGGGGATCAATCACGGTTTCTGGGAAACTATCACCCACCCCACCCTTAGGTATCATGTGTAATTAATTAATTAATTAATGATTAACCATTAAATTTAGGGTGAAACTGGGGGGTGGGGTGGGGATCAATCACGGTTTCTGGGAAACTGTCACCCACCCCACCCTTGGGTATCATGTGTAATTAATGATTAACCATTAAATTTAGGGTGAAACTGGGGGGTGGGGTGGGGATCAATCACGGTTTCTGGGAAACTATCACCCACCCCACCCTTAGGTATCATGTGTAATTAATTAATTAATTAATGATTAACCATTAAATTTAGGGTGAAACTGGGGGGTGGGGTGGGGATCAATCACGGTTTCTGGGAAACTGTCACCCACCCCACCCTTGGGTATCATGTGTAATTAATGATTAACCATTAAATTTAGGGTGAAACTGGGGGGTGGGGTGGGGATCAATCACGGTTTCTGGGAAACTATCACCCACCCCACCCTTAGGTATCATGTGTAATTAATTAATTAATTAATGATTAATCATTAAATTTAGGGTGAACTGGGGGGTGGGGTGGGGATCAATCACGGTTTCTGGTAAACTATCACCCACCCCACCCTTGGGTATCATGTGTAATTAATGATTAACCATTAAATTTAGGGTGAAACAAGGGGGCGAGGTGGCATGAATTGGGCATTCATCTTATTCATACCTCATACCTGTGAAGGAAGATGTCTGGTAACCATGGTAACAGAGCGAGGCCAGCAATTGTCCCAAAGATCGCACAATTGGAGTCGGTCAGAAATGTCTTTCCACACTATTGTATTCGTTTTGTTATAAGGAAATTAATCATTATTTTCTGTCATCGATTGTAGATGTTCTCCTTCATGAATAAGATCAATGAAGAATGCTACTTGTTTTGGCGGGAGATCTTGACAAACTAGCCATGTTCTTATTTGGGCTTCCTGTTTTGCGCAACCTTGGAAACCCGTGTAGTGGCGGTTCGATTAAATACTTTGACAGTCACCTTTTCTACAGCCAGTGAAATGCAGAGTGCCGTTAATTCACCAACTTACCCCTGATTTATGGGAAACCCCCACAAGCAACACGCACAAGCAATGCCGTATCTGTATAAAGTTGTTTTTCTCTACGACGTACGCAAAACGTGCGTAAAAAAGGAAGAAAAATGCTTTATTTACACGAGCAAACGTAAGTAAAAAAGATGGCGGCGTTTTAAATTACTAACTTTAAACGCGACAGTGGAACTGATTACGAACATTTTCTTGATGCACGTTTTACGTATACGTACAAAATACGCGTTAGTGGAAATCCACCTTCTAACTCCACCTTTAAACTAGGATATAAAATCAATCGCTATAAAATAAATTGAAACACACATCACTATTTAATTTTTTTTATTAAAATAAACTTAATAATAATAACAATATTTCTACAGGAAAAACTCCCTCAGGTTCTGTGATTTTCAGGGAGGTCTTGCATAACTTAAAAGTAATAATGAAGACTTAGTACAAAATGACTACAGGAAAATATGAAACTCATTAATAATTCATGAAGCAAAAACAAAGGAAATCACTGAGCGATCTGTAAATCTAATACAGATTTCGTCCTGATTTACATAAACTTTTGCTTCGATTTTCTCGGCCAAAATAAGTCGTATCGCCAAAATATCTGAAAACATGACTCTCTACATCTAGACGTTTGATAAGTCTGATACAGAATTCGTGTCCATGCCTTATCGGATTTACAAACTCTCGCTTTCAGCTGGAGTTTGTAAATCCCATAAAGCACGGCCACTCAATCTGTATCTATTACTTGCAAGATCCCTAGATGCATACATATATACATAATAGTTATCAGATATGGTTTTTATCATGCGGCAGCCATGTTGACTATAAACAATAGATTTCTCACGCGTAGCCTCGCACTCAGCAGTTTCAGAACGAGGTTAGACGGGGGAAAACTGACGTTTGTTTTATGTTCTCCTTGATGCAAGGGTAATCGCTACCCCGGGGTAAGTTTACTACCCTGACGTTAAACTGTACAGATTACAATGACAGATTTAGCGCTATCCAGCCTTGAGAATCAACATGACCGCCGTATGAATAAGTTCCATAGTTGTAAGATAGCAAACTCGCTATAAAATAATTCAAAATTTTAATACTAAAACAAAATTGAAATAATTATATTAACTGATATAGCACGTTATGGCAAATCTTGCTTAATATTTCTCACTCTCTGCCCGCAGAGGGATTAAGAATGCGATCAAGTTTATGTCAAAATATCCTGCAAAATTCAACATTTTTTTCCTGAAAATAAGTCTTATCTTAACAGTATAGAGTACTTTAGAAACTGACCCTTTCAGCTATGACGCAGTATCCCTGTAGTTTAGAGCACTGTCAATCGAATTGAACCTTCAAGTTTCTTTAAAACAAACCTACATAAATACCACCCTGAGTTAGAAGAGAAAACCATGTGAATGTCCTGATATACTTTTCGAGCCTTTCCGATAGAGGATGGCAAATATTAAAGTGGATATAGAAACTTGATTCACTTACGGGGAACCGATTTCAAGGATGCTCTACATTTCTCTTTAAAAGCAGTATTTTTCATCCATTCGAATCTATGCCATCCTCAGTATCAAAATTGTCTCACTTCTCCAGTATACATGGGAAATATAATCTGCTAATCGGAGAAGTAATTAGTTGTCTTTCGTCATGAGAAAGTATATTATTTGAGGGTTGACATTACTCCTTTAAATGGATAATTAACAATTATTCACCGAAGTGGCGGTGAATAGTGGTGGATATTTACCGAGCCGCTTCGGCGAATAACCAGGTGAATAGCCAGCACCAAATAGTTATTTTGTTTTCTGTCAAATGGTCAAAACTGACTCGCGCGAGGTGATCGCTGCTTCTCTCGGAGGTGAATATGAAATCATATTCACTGTTTGAGTAGCCAATCAGAGCGCGTGAAAAGTGATATTCACTGGTGTGGTATATACTAATTACTCATAGCTGAAAGTGTCAGTTTTCCAGATCTGCTGTTGCTAACGTTCAGCTGTTGGCACAGAAACGTTTAAAAAAAATAGGTTTATAAGTATGTTTAGAATTTGTTAAAAAATCTATTCACATCAGTATATGTAAGTATATGCATCATAATTTTCGATTTAAAATTGTTGTTAAAATATTTTTTGTCCCTGTGAATTTTAATTGACATAAAAATATTTTTTCCACATTTTAAAATAAATACATTACTACGTTAAGTTCAAT
Organism: Actinernus sp. WN-2022; assembly: GCA_030867875.1. Lineage (NCBI taxonomy): Eukaryota > Metazoa > Cnidaria > Anthozoa > Actiniaria > Actinernidae > Actinernus > Actinernus sp. WN-2022. The sequence continues at coordinate 57,236,805 of JAOWCC010000936.1, forward strand.
TATTTTACCACGACAAGCTTATTATATCTACTTTTTGGAGAATACCGATATCCTATTCTTTGCCGTGACAAACTTTTACTAAACTACGGCCTCGTGAAATTTAATGACAAAGTCTGGCAAAGAAAAAATAATAATTTAAAAAAGGAAACAAAGGGATGTTGTAATGGTTTTAGGCTAATAAAACGTTCAAGGGTTTATGTCCAAATAACATTTACTATAGGACATACACAATAAAATAATAAATAATGTGGAGGAGCATCAGCATAAAACTGCGAGTGTTACTAAGTAATAGACCTCATTCATAAATGTGTACAGAGAAATTATTGCTACCACATGAAAGACCGTACCTAAATTAGTAATTGACCACAGTTTGAAAGTAATGTTTCAAATTGCTGTCGAGTTATTGGAATTTTAAATGTAGAAAATACATGAAAGCGAGGCTGGAAAAGCCTAAAGTCTTACAATTGACCGATTTAGCTTGGTCATTTGTTGTCCCAATTCAGGTCACCTGACTTTTTCCTTGAGTAATGTTTTCTTGTTTTTCTGTATCTCTAGAGGAAATGGATCAATTCCTTTAATTGAAAAAAGCACTGAATCCTATGTAGAGCTGTCACATGATCTGAATTGGGACAACAAATGTACAAGCTAAATCGGTCTCTTGGTTGTTGTCGAGAAACACTATATTATGCCTCATTCACGTGGCCAGTTCTCTCTTTATAACGGCTATACCAATGAGGTGTAAATCTTCTAATACCACATTACTCTTTAAATATATATCTCAAAAAGTCTAGAGAAGTCACATACACTATATCCATAAATAATACACAAAGCTATACGAGGACTTAACTTAGAAAGCAACAGTAATAAACAATATAGAACATGGACTTGAGTATACAGCTATTTTAAAAAGGTTGTCCCGACAAACAACATTCTCATACCGCAATGGATTGTGGTTGTAGCTGAAAGTATGTTATTCATGTGAGAACTACCAGCGCTCGTCACTATTTAAATAAGTCAGTAAAACCGTACCATTTTCTCTCTCTCTGTTCTCTCTTTTTTAATCGTCGAATACATATATATATATGCCTTCGAAGGGAATCGACCGTTATCTTTGCCATAGAGAAATGACATTTAGGAAAAATAGGATCGTAAGTATAGCTGTCTACAAGCAAAGCACCACATAAATATAAATTTGATACCGATCTTTAATTTTTTTTGGCAAGATTTTTATTTTTTTATAAATTGCCCCACAACCCGGATTTCCATGTTTTTGTGATTGTGAGTTAGAAAAATACCTCGAAGCTGAGGCTCATATTTAGACCAGGTATGGTCCTCCCCTTTCTGGCAAAGATGGGATCCGGATCCCTTTCCCTGAAATTCGTGATCTGCCACTGTGTAAGTTACAGTACAGCTATGATAGCCATACGACATCTACTCTAAGCATTCTTAAATATTAGCTTTCATTCTAAACATATTACTAATTCAAACTTACAATTCAACAAGCAGGATCTTTTAAAAGCTCCTTATATGTGAAGATTTCCATTATGATATCATTGCGCTCACAACTCTGAAGGACTTCAACAAACTGCTTCAATGTGAGGTCTGGTCGAGCTGCAGAAAGAACTTCTAGAAGATTTCCCCCTGGACTGCCTGACCCTTCAATGGCCTTGAGTTGAAACATGGACACTTCTAATTTACCTCCAATTTCTTTATAGCCTTTTATTCCTGGACTTGGGTTGCTGATGTACACACATATAAATGTTCGAAGTTCTTGATCAATACCAGTCAATTTAGTATCTGGCGATTTAAGAAATACAATTTAGAAAGATAAAAACTTCCATATGTTATAAACATTATTTTACATTAAAAAGAGACAGGGAACGTAGGGATCAAACAATCCCAAAACCATCAACAAAACCTATCTCAATGCAAAAAATGCATTTCAGCGAAACCACATTTCAAAAATTCCCAGGGGATCATAGCTCCATCTTCCCTAGAGGCAACTAGCACCTCTGGTGTCTACAATAATTATTAGGTTATTAGAGACTATTAAGCCTGGTGTACACGGCAAGCAGTTTGGGCACGGCACCTTGGTACGTGTGTAAATTAAGTTTATTCGGAACGGCACCCGTTATTTTTGTCCTGTACATGGAAACGTACTGGGTATGCATGCCCGTAAATGGATCTAGACTGAGATGTTAGCTTAGACCCTGTGAAAATGTTAGTCTCGGCCCGCCTCTTTGGAGTGCCGTGCCCAGGTCAGGAGTGCCGTGCCCAGGTCAGGAGTGCCGTGCCCAGGTCAGGAGTGCCGTGCCCAGGTCAGGAGTGCCGTGCCCAGGTCAGGAGTGCCGTGCCCAGGTCAGGAGTGCCGTGCCCAGGTCAGGAGTGCCGTGCCCAGGTCAGGAGTGCCGTGCCCAGGTCAGGAGTGCCGTGCCCAGGTCAGGAGTGCAGTGCCCAACATGCTTGTCGTGTAAACCGGGCTTAAGAAATCACGACGGATGACGGCATAAAACAATAGCCTTAATTACAAAATACAATAACGGCACGTAAAAATGCACCGTCTTTCGTTCGGCTTGAACGGAACTCTATACTTAATATAGTTTTCGAAGATTTGTGTGAGAAAGGTGATTATATACACTATATATACCCCTCTAGTTATGCCAGAAACATTGGAGTAATCTTCGATGACACTATGTCTATGTCTCGCCAGGTTAACTCTATTTGTAAGTCGGCGTTCTACCAACTAAGGAATATTTCTAGAGTAAGAAAATATTTGTCTGTTAGTACTACAGAAATTCTTCTACACGCATTCGTTACTACTAAGTTAGATAACTTTAACTCCCTATTATATGGCCTACCAAAACAACTAATCCAGAAGCTACAATATGTCCAAAATGCTGCCGCTTGCATTATATCATGCACGCGTAAATACGATCATGTCACACCTACTTTAAAGGAACTGCACTGGCTACCTGTAAACGAGCGCATCACATTTAAGATTCTTCTACTTACTTATAAGTCCCTTAATAACCAAGCACCTGTCTACTTAAGAAATTTATTACACATCTACAAACCTAACAGAATGCTCCGCTCGTCATCTGACACACTTCGCTTAACTCAACCGATGCCTAGACTTAAAACCTATGGTCAACGCGCGTTTTCTATATCAGCACCTCAAATCTGGAATAGCCTACCAGACAGTCTGTCTGTCCTGTAGAAATAAGATCCAGCCCGAATGTGAACATCTTTAAATCTAAGCTCAAGTCTTATCTTTTTTGCTCTGCTTATAATCTGAACTAGTTATGAATTATTATTACCCATATGTATTACATTGCTACATAGTTTACTTATTACTCGTTACGTTAGTAGATAAGAATTAATTAATTTGTTATTTATACATTATTGTAAAGCGCATATAACAGATATGCTATATGCGCTATATAAATATATTATTATTATTATTATTATTATTATTAAAGGCGAATAAGGAAATAGTAAACAACAAAATTTCGGGAGAAAACACTTCTACATTTGTACGTCCCGTTGCCGTCCTGGTTTCTTAAAGTCCCTACATGTAGCTGTTACTAATAAAAAATAATATCAAAACAAGGTGAGGTAAAAGTATTGCTGTGTAACCTAATATGATCAGAAATGATTCTGCAATAACAATGGACACTCAATATTCTGCAGCCAGCCTTGGTCTCACTTGAAGAATAATTTGAATCCACTAAAGGTGTAGTTTACACACATGCACATATATTTTATGTTCTACACTAGAGTGTAATCACTGACACTTAGTCAGTATTATGGAGCAGCCTTGGTCATGAAAACTGGGATGCAGTTTATACACATCTGAATAGGGTTGATTGTGTTCTATACTAACTCCTATGTACTATTTCAAACACAAATTGGAGTGGTATTCCAAATCTTGAGAAAACAATTGAAACCTGAGAGGCATAGTTCTCATACAAAAGAATGTCGAATGCACTTTGGTAATCTATGATAACATTACGTCTAGTTGATATTTTAAATAAGAATAGGGGTTTCTGTATTTTCAATCAACCCACCCAAACAAAATGGAAAAAGTAACATTTTTAAAATAAAGTACTCAGTATACACTCTTACCTTTCAAATTGGTTATATCTGGCACAAACGTTGTTTTTATTTCAATCAGCGGCTCAGTTAGTCCTCCTTCAGATTGTCTTCGTGACATTCTCTCTTCAGTAGATGGAAACTCTGTGATAGGTAAATAGAGCCTCGGTCAAACGGTTTCAACATCGGTTCAACATCGGTACAACATCGGTTCATCATCGCTACAACGTCGATACAACATCGGTTCAACATCGGTACAACATCGGTACAACATCGGTACAACATCGGTTCAACATCGGTACAACATCGGTTCACCATCGGCTCAACATCGCTTCAACTGATTTGTTGAAGGATGCGTTGAACGCATGCGTGTCAAACGGTTTCAACATCGATTCAACATTCGGAGAACAAACAGTTTCAACATCTGTTCAACATTCTAATTAACTGCTATTGTTCTCGGAAATGTTTTCAAACGGTTTCAACAAATGTTGTACCGATGATGAAGAGATGTTGAAACCGTTTGATTGGGCTGGTTTGTTTGGCCAATAGGCAATACCAAATTGAAAAAAAGAACTGGACTGAGTTTGTAAAGTTCACCTAATTATAATCTAATTTAAAATGACAAGCATCCCTCCAATCGATACAAACGTCTCATATTTTTGCGATTTTTGAAAGCTTTTTATTCAGTTTCTATTTACCAAATCATGCTCAAACTTGCAAATCATGTATTCTTACTAATTACGATGTGCTCTTTGTTCAGTGACGAGGTTTATTTGTTAATTGGATGAACTTTACAAACTCGGTCCCAGTCCTTTTTTCAAATTGGTAGCGGCCTGCACATATAGAGAGTTAATTCCATCAAAATAGTTTCTGGATCCATTATAATGTCAACAATAGTGCCGTCATTGAAATGATTAAGGAATGATTATGAGTCACCTGCAGCCACTGGACATACACTTGATGCTGATAGTACTTCACTGCTCATTTTCGTCTCCATCCATATATCTTCCTTATCAAGGATATCACGTCTGGATGATTGATTGCTTGATTCTGGAGAACTCTCCGTCCGTGGTTCCAGACCGATTTCTTCTTCAGATGACCCACGGTCATTTTTCTTGCACATCGTGACAAGATGTTTCCACTTGAAGTAAACCACACAGATTACCAAAATCACCATAAGCAGAAATGTCATGGAGATGATAACATACACAACCACCAAATTATGGTCTTCTGTATTTGAAACCTGTTTTAGGTTTTTTTCATCTTTCACACTGGTTTTTGCTTTATGGCTCACTGTAAATGCTGGAGTACTTCTAATCGTGTTAGTCATCGATGGTCCAAACTCAGTTTTTGCCAGGGAAGTTTGGGGAGGTTTTGTACTGGGTACAAATTTGAGGACACACAGATGCAGGTACGAATCCAGCTCGTATCCATCAGCACATTCAGTACTACACTTTGCAGGTTGTGTAGGGGTGCAAGGTTGCAGTAGTTTTGTACCAATGCATAGATTACAAGATCTGCATGGACCAATGCCATTGTGATCGGAGTAAGTTGATCCAGTGATACACGGAAGACACTGGATCACTGTACCATTCTTCGTTGGCTTGCCGCCACAACGCGGGTACAAACCATATCCTGGTCCACACTTGTGGCAGGCTTTACATACACAGGTGGATTCATCAGTTACATCTCTGCATTGTTCTATCTCGTTGTAGTTACAGATTGCACTTCCACATCTGGCAAAGTACCCAACAGCAAGTACAACAAACTGAAAAAAAAAATCATTTAAACAGCTTGCTCTGATCTTAATGGAATACACGAGTAGGTGATTGCTGCCACAATAGTTAAGGTTACCGGATACCAGTTCTTCAAGCAGAAATCAAATGTATAGTTTTAGTAGCAATTCTTCATATGCCAAAAACTCTGTTAAAGAAGAACTGAACCCTAAATCAATTCGACGACTATACAAACTTGTATTCAAGAGAAATAAGTTCTGCTATTTTATTTCTTTATGGTACACATATAAAAAGAGGAAATAAGTTTTGAATGTCGAAAAATAGCCCATTCTCCGCTGATAAAACTAGTTTGTGTGGCGGCTCAATTCGGAAAAAATACGGGAAATAAATTAGTTTTGTTTATTTCCCGTATCGTACGTCACAGATTACAGGAATTGAGCCGTCTGTACTTAGCGGCGGTTTCTTAATTTCCTTTGTCGTAAAACACAGTAAAATAAATTTTGGTATGAATCTTTTCATGTTGAGATCTACTCATTGAGCTGTAGTTGATTTTAGGCTTCAGTTCTCCTTTAAGAAAAATCAATATTGACAGAGACTAAATAGCAAAAGCAGATCAATTAACACATGACAAGTACAATGTACTCACTCAGCTGTGTACCGAAAGAGCACCGACCAGAGACCTAACGCGTATTATAAAATTCATTTCATCTACGAGTGTTTACGTTTATTGCAAAAAATTGTCCCAGACGGCAATTCAATAATTCAACCGCTTGTTGGCCTTATGTCTTCAAAAAAGCAAGCAGGACGCCATTGGACAACAAAGAACACAACTGATAGGGAAGCTTTGTGGTGCAGCACGTAAAACCGCTTCCTTCTCACCACTGCGGCCCGAGTTCGATTCCCGGATGCGGCGTTGAGTTTGTTGATTCTCACGTATGCATGCTTCGAGGGTTTCCGGTTGTCCTCCCTCCATAAAAATCAACATGCGAGTTGAGCGTTGAATGCAGAGAATATGTGCATGTAGTAATGAGTGTGTGTGGAACGAGTCTCGGATACCATTAGCAAATCTAGCAAGAGGCCTTATACATTGTATCAGCCTCATTCATCCGAGGATAAACCAAACATATTTATTATTTCTATTTAACAAGGGTATGTACTGCCCCAAACGGTATGGTTTTCGAGCCGTTTTAGTCTGAAATAGGGTCATGCATAAATTTCACATTTTTCTTCTGGAATAGGGTACAATCTTGAAAGTATGAGACCGCATATTTTCTTATATTTCTCTTGTTATGAAATAGATAGAGTACAGGTACGAAAAAGGGAGTGGAGAATCTTATATTTTGGTCTGAAATAGGGGTAAGGTTTTGACAACCGGGCGGCACACTCGCCTAAAATTCCTGGGAGTGTGCTGGAATCTCCACCAATCTCGTTCTTGTTTCAGACGGCTGCCTAATGTTGGTGGCATTCATCTTGGATTCCGTTGACCTAGCTTTCTTTGGCTTTAGATATTCCGTTCGCTTTCGAGGCCTTTTCGTTATTCCCATTTTTCAGCAATAGCCGTTGACACAAGAAAACTTATATGAACAACCCGGCGAATAACTTACATCAAATTTTGGTATGCGAGCTTTGATCGAATATTGGTATTGGCGGAAAATGTTGACAGAGTACACACCGTCAAACTATGATGGGAAATGATTGGCCAAGAGATCGCTAACTGATGTGTTGGAGAGGAGGGGCTTCAGATTCGTCCATGCTGGGAAGCTAGATTTTTCAATCACTCTTTTCTGCGCCTCCGATTTTCACCCAAAATATAGTTTTTTAAAAGCTCCAACTAAGACGAATTTGTTCGATTGGTCTGAAATTTTACAAAATCGTATCTGAGAATTGGGAACTCTAAAAACAGAGTTCTTGACTGTCGTTGCTGATATCTACTCAGATTATGTTAGAGCCGTCTCGCATCGGGAGCCACACTCAAAACGAGTCCCATAGAGAGGTGTCTGCGATTCGAGGCCAAAAATGCAAACAGATGACGTAGCGCAACCAGAATCTGGTCGCGTCATTTTATTGGCTGGTATGCCTAATTATCAAATACAAGCCAATCAAATAATGCAACCAGATCCTGGACGCATAACGTCACCAGTATGGATTTTTTTTGCCTCAAATCGCAGACACCTCTCTCTGGGACACGTTTTGAGTGTGACTCCAGATGCGAGACGGCTGTACGCATAGGCTACAGAACTTTGGAACTAAATCGAAATCTGATAATCACCGACACTGTTTTGTAATACAATTCCTCCGAAATGATATAAAGCAAACAGATTTAAAAACCTTAAAATATTTTCCGCACTGGAGTTTCTGAAAGAAATCTGACTAGATTGGAGAAACAGGATGACGGAAAATTCGAGAATTACAAATAACTCAAAACATTATATATATATTCTTGTAGCCAACTATATAAGCTTTAGAATGAGATATGGTTGAGGTAATCTACGATGTTTCCTCAAGGTGCTACATAATTTACTCTGGAAACGTACCCTCAATGTATCCGGTAACCTTAAGGAAACAATTTTATGCAGTTGTCAAATCCTGTAGGGTCTACAGATTTGTTAGCTCTCCCTAAATTCCATCCGAGGACTAACCTACATTTACTTTACTTTATTTCAAAATTGCACTTGTTTACAAAAGAGGTAACCCACCCACATTTTATAGCATAAGGCTATTCTAGGTGTGACATGATACATTACAGTGTTGTGTGATTTGTTACAGTGTGACATGACACATTACAGTGTTGTGATGTGTTAGTGTGACATGACACATTACAGTGTTGTTATGTGTTACAGTGTGACATGACACATCAGTGTTGTGATGTGTTAGTGTGACATGACACATTACAGTGTTGTGATGTGTTAGTGTGACATGACACATTACAGTGTTGTGATGTGTTAGTGTGACATGACACATTAGTGTTGTGATGTGTTACAGTGTGACATGACACATTACAGTGTTGTGATGTGTTAGTGTGACATGACACATTACAGTGTTGTGTGATGTGTTACAGTGTGACATGACACATTACAGTGTTGTGATGTGTTAGTGTGACATGACACATTACAGTGTTGTTATGTGTTACAGTGTGACATGACACATCAGTGTTGTGATGTGTTAGTGTGACATGACACATTACAGTGTTGTGATGTGTCAGTGTGACATGACACATTACAGTGTTGTGATGTGTTAGTGTGACATGACACATTAGTGTTGTGATGTGTTACAGTGTGACATGACACATTACAGTGTTGTGTGATTCGTCAGGGGGAGGGGGCATTTTACCATCTACATTGTCATTAATTTGTTGGCTATAATTGCTAATCCAAGGGTGGAGAATTTGAGGAATCCACTATCTTTGATACATGACCAGTTGTTTCCTATTATGAGAATATTCCTTTTGCATGTACCTTAATTGTGACCAATTTGAATTTTCATATGAGGGAAGCAAACATTTATGACAGCTAGGCTTTTTAATAGGTTGCCATAAAAGTGCATATGAAGCAAAACTTAAGTTGAGCTAATGTTAAAATGCTTTCGAAATGAGGAATGACAAAATTTTCTGTTTGTCAACAACTCATCTCGTTTCAGAGATATTCAGGTTTTTTGTAAAAATTATGAAATCACAAATGAAATAACCTATGGCATCATATTCGGGTTGCACAGCCTAATATAGAGACAAATCACAAAATGAAGAAAACATTATCTCTGCAAATATTGGATAAAAACTATTGAAACTGCACATGTGGTACTATGGAAAATACACATCATTGTGCAAATTTCCATGTTGCCATGGAAACGCTCTGGCCCCAGGCTTCCTCTACGAATAACACAAACTTCCCTAATTTCTACTTTGTCAAACACAATTATTTGGGTGTGGGTCCAAAATAAGATTTGGAACATTATGTAGGCATTACATGTAAGTAGTTTAAACAACTTGTTATTTTGTAACAATTAGGAAAGAAATTGGAATGTTATGTTCAAGGTGAAAGGTGCATGGGGCCATGAGAGTTTCCATGGCAACACCATAATTTGCACAATGATGTGTACTTTTCATGGTGTCATACATGTGCAAAGTTTCAGTAATTTTTACTCAATATTGCAGAGATATTCATTTTGTGATTAATGTCTCCAGGCTGTGCAAACAATATGACGTCAATTAAAGGTCATCTCATTTGCATATTGCAAAAACCTGAATATCTCTGAAACAAGATGAGATGTTGACAAATGGAAAATGTCATTATTCCTCATTTGGAAAGCATTTTAACATTAGACCAACTTAATTTTCACTTCATACGCACTTTAAGTAACTGGCATGGTACAATGAAATAATCAATAATGTGTACATATAGGATCATTTGTACTGTACGCAATGTTGGCCAACATATCGGTCAAGGGTTGGCCGACATATCGGCCGACTGTCGACCGACCCGTGATCGACTGTCAACGTTGGACGTTTTTCCCCTCCTGCTGTTTATATTTGTCTGCCAATAATGGGTCGGTGGTATAATGGTAAGGTGTCGGTCATATGTCAGTGGGGGTATTGGTGAGATGTTAAGTTACAATTGAACTGATTGTGCATACTGTTTTCACTCAAATAAACATGGACTTGTTTGGAAATCTCTTATCTGGAACGTTTACTATATTGAATATAATTCAGTTTAAGTAGGAATATTTCTTTCTGTTGCAGTATAAAATGTCATGTATTTATACAATTCTCTCTCTCTTGTGACTCATGAAATCCCGTCAAATGCAACATTTAATATCTCTGGCAAACAACATTGTTGTAAGTGACACCAATAAATTTTTGAGACAAACTAATATTGGAGCCAGGATCCGAGCCAGGATCCGAGCCAGGATCACAGGCGTTTCATTCTTGACTTTCCTTTACAGGCGCATTTTTACGAATTCAAACTGACATCGCACTGACACAACACAATCGGCTCAAAACAAATCCTCGTAATGTTGCGATCTTCGTCGTCAGGACACAAGTTTTGTTTGATTTTGTTTCAGGATACATGCTATGTACATGGTATCATATATATGGTTCCAGAAGGGTTCAGGTATGGAAGAAAAGCTCAGGGACGGATAATAATGCAATAATATAATATAATGTGCTGCGATCAAAGGAGTTTTGATTCCTCAGAGTTTTGTTTTGCGAGACAACCATCCTCACTGGCGGTGCTTTGCGCCTTACTCTTAAGAACCTGGCACCTCTGGCAATAATCCAGGGTATGTACATTATAGAAGTTAATCAAATATAATAAACAACGTATTCACAACTCTGTCTGATAGCTGGAATCACCTTGAGTTCTAAATCGTTAGACAAGTTGACAAATGAAGTCAACCAATCAGCTCCCTTTATTTGACATTGCCATCGCTACATGTACATCAACTGCAGGGTGCAAGGCCGCCATTCTAGAAACAACCGGATGAGTTGTTGTTGCTGGATAAATCGTTCAATCTTCATATATTTTTTTCCATTCTGTGCACTTGATTCTCCTAGACCCTACAGATTGTCACGGCAAGTGATTATAATACCCTAAAATTTGTGAGAGCAGTTTCTTTCGCCACCTCCCGGTTAGCTCAGTGGTTAAGTGCCGGTCTGTTGTGTGGGAGGTCGCAGGTTCAAGCCCCGGCCAGACCAACACTCAGGGTCTTAAAATAACTGAGTAGAAGGTGCTGCCTTTACATAATACAGCAAACGGTTAGACCTTCACGTCTTCTCGGATAAGGACGTAAAATCATAGGACTTAAGTGCCCCAATTAGCTGCAAAGTGACTTCACGAAGATAAATTGGAAAATCAGGATTGGTCGATCAGAACCGATAGGAACATGGATCGATCGGATCAAAACTTATTGCCCAAGTGACTTTTTTATTCTTGTTTTTATTCTCAAAGGCTAAAACAAGTGAAAAATCCTTTTTTTTAACCCAACCTGCAAATGGTGCAAATGAAAAACGCCTTACATAATTTTTGATGACCCCTCGATCCCCCCAATTTCCTCTCTAGCTTACTATGGCCCCCCTAATTTGCTCCATGAAAAATGTTGACCCTCCCCCTATTTGCACCAGCCCTTCCCACCCTCTAAATAATGACCGGCCCCTAAAGGATAAGGTACAGCCTCTTGTTTCTATTGTCAAACACCGAGCGAAATGCTTGTGGGATCCAAGCCAGGATTCTAGCCAGGACTTTGTTTATTGTGTTTGTTTGTATAGGCAATTCCATATTGTGTAGAATTGAGCTCGAGCGCATGCTCGAGTGCGTCATCTTCGAGCTGACGAGCAAACAAAAATTTATAGCTTTTCTCTTAAATTTTACAAAAATATTGCCCTTTTTCTATTTTTTTTTTCCCAAGACATTTTGTAAAAAACTGTAAATTACACAGTTATAGAATCGATGGTAAGTGACAAATAAGCCATTTTCCAAGCTGGCTTTCTTAGACCCTCTATTTATTAGTTTTTTTCTTCATCCCTGCAGGCTAAGTGTGTCCCAAAAATGCCAATTTTGTCATGAACCTATGAAACTGTCCTGGACTGCAAAACCACTCAAAAAGGGTGGTCATGGTACCAGTATTGAAATGGTGCCACACACAGAAATACTGCCATATTTATTTATTGACATGAATCACAACCAATCAAGTTATAAAAATAGGGGGAGGGCCAACATTTTTCATGGAGCAAATTACGGAGCCATATTAGTAAACTAGAGGGGAAATTGGGAGGAGGGGTCATAAAAAATTGTGTAAGGCATTTTTCATTTGCACCATTTGCAGGTTGGATTAAAAAAAAGGATTTTTCACTTGCACTGTTTTAGCCTTTGAGAATAAAAACAAGAATAAAAAAGTCCCTTGGCCAATAAGTTTTGATCCGATCGATCCATGTTCCTATCTACCGGTTCTGATCGACCAGTTCTGATCGACCGATCCTGATTTTCCAATTTGTCTTCATGAAGTCACTCAGTGAATTATAGATGTTTAAAACTTTATTATAGCCTCCCTTTATTATCCACTAAATAATCCCTTACTCTTAATATGCCTGCTATTAATTCAGTCTTTTTGAATGAGTAATCTCCTCAAAGCTGCATTTCTTTAGAGTAAACAACTGAAACAATTACACTCGTTCTCAATAACACGTGCAGGTTCGAAACGAAACTCCTGACTTCTAAGTCGTTTCTGGTGGATGTCAATCAAATGGTTTCCATGGAGTTTGAAGTGAACCGTTCGGGTAACTAGCATTTTGTAAACATGGCAAAGTCTTTCCCAAAGTCGCTATCATGCTTAGAGCCAAGGGTTTGCAAAATAGGGAAATCACATAAACTTTATGTGTGAGCGAGCGGTTTGTGTATAAGATCAAAATAGGGAAATCGCATAAACTTTATGTGTGAGTGAGCGGTTTGCGTATAAGATCAAAATAGGGAAATCACATAAACTTTATGTGTGAGCGAGCGGTTTGTGTATAAGATCAAAATAGGGAAATCGCATAAACTTTGTGTGTGAGCGAGCGGTTTGTGTATAAGAAATCTGATTGTTTATATAGCTTTCAAAGGTCTTGGAAAAATAATTATAGTTATTTTTATTCATCCAGTTGCAGATATGCTCCTTATAAGAGGTTTTATCGAGCAATACCCTCGAGCTCTACCTCGACGAGCTCCAGGCATGGATACAACATTCGACAGGGCAAATTTTTTTTTTGAAACTCTCAGAACATGCTCTCCACTCTCGACTGACATTTCGGTGAGGAATTTAAGCAAAAATCAATCGTTTTTCGGCTTAGTATCCGCCATTTCTCTACCTATGTCGCCTCAAATTACTTACGATTTCGTTGACCTCCTACACTATTTATGTTTTCTCCATATCTGGGAATTGTATGGCGACGTTTTCGTAGTATTGAGATTCTGCTTCATCTCCTTCAGCAAATTTCAAACATCCCTCGCGATTGTGTCTGTCTTGGAGAATTGCTGACAGAAGCATGCAGACCAGTGTTGCCATAGAAATATAGTTGAGTGACATCAACCAAATTGACGTTTTCAGTTGGAAACCTGCACGTGTTATTGAGAACGAGTGTAAGGGAATAACACAACCCAAATTAACACAACTATTTTTTTTTTTAAACATGACACTTGAGACATGTTGAATTTCATCCCACAAAATCACTACAGATCGATAGCTCCTACACATTAGGTACCTTAGTAAAGTGTTTCCAAGGTTTCCCTTTGCGGAAAATTAAATATTTCTGTCCTTGTACTCATGCAGGAATCTTGACTGGATTTCCTGTATGTGGCTGTCATCTGTCAATCCCCGCGAAACATTGATCGAAACTGCTCTCACAAATTTTAGGGTATTATAATCACTTGCCGTGACAATCTGTAGGGTCTAGGAGAATCAAGTGCACAGAATGAAAAAGAAAACTATGAAGATTGAACGATTTATCCAGCAGCAACAACTCATCCAGTTGTTTCTAGAATGGCAGCCTTGTACCCTGCAGTTGATGTAACAATGGTAGTGTCAAAAAAGGGAGTTGATTGGTTGACTTCATTTGTCAACAAACGATTTAGAACTCAAGGTGTTTGTTTGAGACGTTGTTTATTTTATTTTATTAACTTTGCCATGTACATACCCTGGATACCAGAGGTGCTAGGTTCTAAGAGTAAGGCGCAAAGCGCCACCAGCGATGACAGTCAACTTGCAAAACAAAACACCATCGATCGCAGCACATTATATAATATTATTACATTATATCTGTCCCTGAGCTTTTCTTCCATACCTGAACCCCTCTGGAACCAGGGTACCATGTACATGGCATGTATCCTGAAACAAAATCGAACAAATCTTGCGTCCTGACAACGAAGATCGCAACATGACGAGGAATTTTGTTTTGAGCCGATTGTGTCATGAGTGTGATGTCAGTTTTGTAAAAATGCACCTGAAAAGGAAAGTCAAGAATGAAATGCTTGTGATCCTGGCTCGGATCCTGGCTCGTCATTCAGGTAGACTCTCAAGCCGAGCTATCGCAATGAATTCGTTGATACTTAAACATTAGCCCCCGGCAACGGCAGCCAGTATTCGACGTAAAATAATAAAATAACATTTGAAAATATTGGGGTCGCTACTTCACGATTTGTTAATAAGCATCACATTTTTACTTTAGGGCTCTGCAGTTCTAATTCTAAGATATACTGTGCATGGCACTCAAATCAGAGTACACATGGCTGTGACAATAAAGAGCCGCTAGTTTATGCTATCTTAAATTTACAAAGGTTAGTTTTGAATGAAAGCATTAATATATGGTTGTGGCTTCTACAACCTTTGAAGTACATATACATTAAAAACTGTCATGGTCACTGATACCTCAGCCGACTGTTGGTAAACTGTCGATAGAGTGTTGGTGCATGATTAATTAACCGACAGTTGGTGCAATTCATCAACCATGTCAGCCAACATACAGAACAGTCAAGTGTTGGCCAAGTAGCGGTCAACTCTCGGACCACCCTCAACCGCCTATCAGCCCACTGTCGACCGACATTACATACAGTATACATGATCTTACATATAATAAATATAACATAAAATTATATGGTCTTCTCAAGAAATATATTGCTTGACAGAGATTCCTTATTCTCTTAATTCCTTAGTAAGAGAGAGGGGGAAGGAATCTCTGTCTGACAGGGGACTAAAGAAGCATCACTTGGCCAAAGAAAGGCCAGCTAGATCGATCATCAAAGATGACAATTCGTGTTGCTCACGGGATCATTTGACTGATCAACATGCATCAGTCATACTGTATTTTGTCAGAGTGCTGACAGGGATTGAAACAGAAATTGAGCCAGAAGGGACAATGTGGCCCTTTTGCGAGTGAACTGGCATTTAATTTCCTTTGGAAGCGGCCAAAGCGGTCAATTTGACCATTATTGTATTTTTTCAAGGGACAAATGTATTTTTAAAGTGGGAATGGTGCAGCCTGGCTCGTTCCCTGTCAGAGTGCATGCAGCCTTCTAGCTATTCCTTAAACTGTTTATAATAAGTTATGTGTAAATACTCGTAAATATGATACTTCAACACCGCTAAGCTAAGGAGAGGGAAATATATCGGAAATGAAATATTTAGAGACTGGCATCAATTCGCCGCCTGAAGGCAAACAATTTACAAAAACAACTTCTCTCTTAACTTTTAATTTTCCACGCAAAGTCAAATTGACCAAGGTAACTTACCACTAACGCATTTGGTAATGATATTGTCGCTATCATCTGCAAAATAGAGACAATATAAGATAAGAAATCGAGTGAGCACGTAAAGGGAAGCCATATTAATTCGCTGCGTCATGATCGATCGAAGTACTCGAGAGGCGTGATAATGTTAATGTAATCTCTAATGTTAATGTTTAAACCTTTAAAAAGCATATTTAAAAAGCATGAAACCGAAAGCAAGCTTTTAAAGGAGTGGGGAAATGTTTTTCTAAAGTACAATCGAATTTGATGTGTCAGCTCATTCGAACCTACATAAAACCGTACCTCACGTATCTCCTAAGGTATTCCGGTATTTGGCACGATTGCTGATCAAACCAAAATCCCAGTCCTGATGTCAGTTGATTATTTTTCTTCTTCACTTGCGAATGGAAGGTATTTTAAGCACTATAAGTAGCAAACTACAAAAACGTATATTTTTCCTAAACGTTCTGAAAACGTAAGGGGCTGAAAGAGAGGCAGATTTCCAATGCACGTCATTGGTTACGTCATTATATTTTGGGATTCCCCGGCGCCATGTTGAAACCGAATGCATCAACCTCGTGCCCAGGGGTCTTTACGTATGAGGGGCCAAACAAGTCAAAAGTCTTGCCGGTTGAATTTATTTATATGACGTTTGAATTTATTTATATGACGTTTGAATTTATTTATATGACGTTTGAATTTATTTTTATGGTCTTTGAATTTATTTATATGACGTTTGAATTTATTTATATGGTCTTTGAATTTATTTATATGACGTTTGAATTAATTTTTCGGTGATACCTTGATTAATTTGTATGGTCTTTGAATTTATTTATATGACGTTTGAATTAGTTTTTATGGTCTTTGAATTTTCATTACATGATGCCTTGCGCGCCCAACAGGCTTCAGATACAGCTGTCTTAGCGTAGGAGCATGCGTTACAAGGGGTGATGTAATGGCGGACGAAGGAGCACGAGAAAATCTTTCTCGTTTAACAAGAGCGTGCAATGAGGCATTAGATGCCATTCTTCAGAAGAATTCTTCAGAATTCTTCAGAAGCGAGAAGCATCGAGTTGGATTTGGTTCAAGTTCACTGAATACAAGTGTGTCCAGTGTGGGAAATGAAATAATTTTGCCAGATGTTTTTAATCGCAGCGCCTAGACCTCAATTTGAACTATAGCTTCGCGATCTGGACCTAACCCTTCAAAATGTGGCAGACCATCTACATTTATTACTGGACAACACTTACGCATCGAGTCCAGGAGCACGATAGCACTGATGATAGCACGATAGTGCACAAAGATCTAGTAATAATACCTGACCCTGAAACAATTGTTGTTCCAACGCATTGCAGTCGTATAAAACTTGAAAAAAGAGGTTTAGTGGTTCACGAGTTCCCGTTTAATTGGGCTAGCTTGGAGTTCAGTGGAATTGCCGCGATCAGCAATCCGAAAGCAGCTACCAGAACAAGGTATGCTTTTCGAATTTGCAAAGGTAAGGATGATGGATCCTGGACTGATCTACTTGGGTACTATATCTTGCAATCGTTTATAATATATACGAATATAAAAATATCAGTATAACCCATAGAAAGTGTGCTGTAATTGGTTGAAGGTTTGTATGGAAAAATGACATGAATTGTTATTATTAATGCCATTTGATTCGTTATAATTCATTTTCTTCATACAAACCTAAAAGTGTAACCCAAACATATCCATTTTCGAGACCAAATCATTCATAGAACGACTAACTACATTTGTACTACTTAGAGTTAATTTTTTGATCCAAATTAACAATTGGATTAACAAAATTCATTCTGACAGATCCATGAGCATGTGATGAGTTTATGACATTGTGACTGTGTGAGTTAGCAGAATTTTATGGGTTATAATATTTTTATATTCGTATTATAAACGATTACAAGATATAGTACCCAAGTAGATCCAGGATCCATCATCCTTACCTTCGAAAATTCGAAAAGCATATCTTGTTTTGGTAGCTGCTTTCGGATTGCTAATCGCGGCAATAGTCCACTTCCGCGATATACTTCACTTGCCACGCACAAAGGATTCAATACGAGGCTCCATGCTAAATTAAATTTATTCTTTTCTCTGTGAAAAGAATAAATTTAATTTAGCACGGGCCTCGTATTGAAACCTTTGTGCGTGACAAGTAAAGCATATTGCGGAAGTGGGCTATTCCACTGGACTCCAAGACCGATTAAACGGGAACTCGTGAATCACTAACCCTCTTTTTTCAAGTTTTATACGACTGGAATGCGTTGGACCAACACTTGTTTCAGGGTCAGGTATTATTACTAGATCTTTGTGCACTATCGTACTCGATGTGCACTATCGTGCTATCGTGCTCCTGGACTCGATGCGTAAGCGTTGTCCAGTAATAAATGTAGATGTAGATGGTCTGCCACATTTTGAAGGGTTAGGTCCCGATCGCGAAGCTAGCAATTTCATTTCCCACACTGGACACACTTGTATTCAGTGAACTTGAACCAAATCCAACTCGATGCTTATCACTTCTGAAGAATTAATCGAGCTTATGGCATCTATTAACGCCTCATTGCACGCTCTTGTTAAACGAGAAAGATTTTCTCGTGTTCCTTCGTCCGCCATTGCATCACCCCTTGTAACGCATGCTCCTATGCTAAGACAGCTGTATCTGAAGCCTGGGCGCGCAAGGCATCATGTAATGAAAATTCAAAGACCATAAAAACTAATTCAAACGTCATATAAATAAATTCAAAGACCATAAAAATAAATTCAAACGTCATATAAATAAATTCGGGGCTCCTGATAAATTCAAACGTCATATAAATAAATTAAACGACCATATAAATAAATTCGAACGTCATATAAATAAATTAAATGACCATATAAATAAATTCAAACATCATATAAATAAATTCAAACGTCATATAAATAAATTCGGGGCTCCTGATAAATTCAAACGTCATATAAATAAATTAAACGACCATATAAATAAATTCGAACGTCATATAAATAAATTAAATGACCATATAAATAAATTCAAACATCATATAAATAAATTCAAACGTCATATAAATAAATTCAAACGTCATATAAATAAATTAAACGACCATATAAATAAATTCAAACGTCATATAAATAAATTCAAACGTCATATAAATAAATTCAAACGTCATATAAATAAATTCAACCGGCAAGACTTTTGACTTGTTTGGCCCCTCATATATTTACGCGCCTATTATTCCTTGTAATTTATTTTATTATTTAATTTCTATGAAAGATGAAAATATTTTGAAGGTTAGCAGTTCATTCATTAAAGACATTATTGATAAGTATAATGAAATTGTAAATTGACATAACGTCCGTTATCAATCTTGTTATTATCTCTTCCCCTATTTTTGTAACACTTATCCCATTCTATATATATCTTAACACATAGTTTTATTATTATTTAAATTTTATTTTATTGGGTTTATACCGATGTACACGTTGTTTGTATCAAGGTTCCAATAAAAAAAGTATTGTATTGTATTGTATTCTATTGTATTAAATAGCACTGCGCACAGTTTCTAAAAATAGATTGTCTGGCACGAGACCCCCTGGAAGGGTCAGACAAACAAACGCTTCTGTTTACAGTATTTCAGTGTGTTCGAGAGTCTTGTTAGGACATAATTCGTTTTTTTTTTCGATCAAAAAAAGAAGCAATACCTTAAATAAGATTCCCAGTCAGGCATGTGATTTTCTTATAAATCTATACAACACCTGCCTCTTTAGCAATTTCCGGCTATTTTAATACTCTTCCCCCTTCCTATTTCAAGGGGGACAAGCGAAGTCATAAAATATACCCGCCATGTGTCAGAGGTCTTCGTTCAGTGTTCTGAATAGCCTTATTTTCTCGGGCGGTCGGCGTAGTTTGTAGTTTTAGTAACCGGAAGCAGTTGAAGCAAGCGCGCAACAATCTGATATGTCGAACGGGCGCGAAAATATTTTATCGCCACGAGATTGTTGTCGAGCGATCGCGCACTTAAAATAGATTTTATTAGACATTATCATCGCACAAGCTTCCCTATCTTGCACGTATATAATCTGCGCCATTCCTCTATTAGAAACACCTATATGAAATTGTCCAGTTATGCGCTATTAATACCACATTTTAAGTTGCCTTTTTGTTTCTTTTACAAGCTAAGTTTGTAGACTGTAAAATATTGAAAAATAGTCCTTTTCATTGAATTTCAGCCGTCTCCTCTGGTTCGTTCTTGATATCTCCTTCTACTGAGATCTGTGCTCTCAGTGGAAGGAGATTAAGAAAATAGAAGAAAAAGGACAGGTTATCGAGAAACAGGACACGAGGACAGGCGCTGAAAAACCATCTCGTACCCAGACCCCTTTACTGAATAACGTGACGCGCATGGACTAGGGACGACAGCAGCGCATACAAAAATGGCGGAAATTTCAAAATTTAGCGACTACCTTGGTGTTTTCTGCGAAGAATGAGAGTTTTATGGCAAGGATAAATACTCAGAGCATTTCCTTCATGCAGAAACTAAGAAAAAACATGTTTTGAACAGTGTAGTTTAGGTTTTGAATACTGGGAAAAAAATTCCTACAAACACGAGACATTGACCGCCACAAGACACTTTTTTACTGCAAAATTCTCGCCGATTTATGCATCAGCTTGTGCATGCACCCTCGTTATTCAGTTCTGTCGGTACGAGGCCAAAGAAAACGGGGTTGGGAAATGGATCGGAAGAGACGCGTTGAGGAATTACAAACTGTGGGTGTTAACATGTAAGAATGATAAGAAATTCTAAGCAGCTGGGTTACCATGGCAACCTTATAGTGACTCATAGACAAATATAATTGTGGCCGTCTCCATCGTTATCTAAACGTTGACGTCTCATGCTTTTGTGAAAATACGAAAGATATTCCACTGAAATTAAAATAGTTATGTTACGTTTCTCATTTACTTAACTAGATACAAAATTTTACATATAATAAGAAAATTCACAATTACAAAGCAATATGTTCAAGGATTTTCAACATACAGTACCAGACCGTTCGCATGACCTTTCAATATCGCTTTTCAGTGATATGTTCTTAGCTTGCATCATGTCAAAACAAGCTCAAGTTATTTTGCGAAATCACTATCTCCTTGAAGTATTGCAACCTCAACTGAAATGTTATCATTTATAGCAGCTGTTGAAATCTCAGCTGTTTTTCGTCTTGTTTTTGAAATCTTAACAGCTGGTTACTCAAACAATTGTACTGCAAATTTTTAGGCAACAGGGGTTTCCCCGTTTTAAAGATTGTCCGGGAACACGACCCTTGACTCACTCAAACAATACGTTTGGAAGAGAAGACGATAAATCTACACATTGCCCAGGAAAGGTACGTTATAACAGGTAAAACGTTTACCATAAACAAGCTGAATGAGGGGAATAATTAATATTCTTGTGTTTGACAAAATGTACCGGTTTTCAAGAACTCTGCCGAAGGAAACTTATTGAATATTAAGTTGGAAGGAATGTGCTTGCGTAAGCCTTGAAAAGAAAATCGAAGTGGAGAAAATTACTACCGAAAATCAACAGTTTGAAAAGTACTGAATATCTTAGACTTCTACATACAAATGTAACATTGGTTTACAGAAAGGTTCAAAATTTAAATACGATAAAATGCTAAGACAAGTATTAAACAGCGGTTAACCAACCGTACAGACTTCATACTAGAATTCCAGTGTCATAAGAACGCGATTCATAGCGAGCGAGGGAGATCAGTCCAGTATGCACCCAAAATATGATTGGCTGCTGAAGAATAATCGCCATCAAAAAAGAGAAATCCTACGAAAGTTGCACTGAAAATGAAAAACTCATCAGTATCGATTTGAAATGAGTTTGTAGTGGTGAATTGAAAGAACAGTTTACTACAGCTCGGAATCTGATTGTGTTTAAATATGTACTTGTTACTGACAGGTGAAACATGGCAGTCGTAGGAATGGACACCCAAGTACTACTGCACTGTGCTCTCATGTGTTTATATGCAGCAAGTAATGTGAGTTTCAGGTTTTAAAACGGAACTTAATAGAACACCAGGAAATGTCGCAACACGATAACTAAATTTAGAAATGAAGTGATAGCTAGTAAACTCAGATAGTACTGAGTCATCATTTAATCAGGTGACTCAATTCTCCACGCTTGCGAGGGAACAGTCATTCGCAGAGTTTAAAATAGTTTACTTTTATCAGTTAGAAGTTTGAATTATCTTAGTCTCTTATTCTATGGACCAGTACGTTCCGATATTGAGATTTTCAACTGAACTGGATAACTAGACGGAAGAGATGACGTTTTCACATCGACTTTTGTTTCACTGACCTCATAAAGTTCACAAAACATTTACATTTTACTTTTATATTTACGAAAGAAAGCTAAAAAATTAAAATGCCCAGTTTTGATGCTAAAAGTTTTAATAGCTTCGAAAATTCAAGAATTACTCTGTAGAAATTTTGCTTAAGGCAAATTCCAGGCATATTTGTTCGATTACTTTCACTTTCGTTTCCGGATCATATGCACGCACACACAATAACAAGGGAAAGCCCCTGCATAACTTTGACCACAAACATGTACTTAATGAATCTTAAAAAAGGCTTTTAATGTTTAGCGTTATTCTAAATCCAATCTAGAACCATCATGAGAGGGTCATTGCTGTAGCAGATTTCCATAGCAACGCTAAACAAATTACTGGATTCTCTCTTATCAAAGGGAAAAAAAGTAGTTTCTAATACATGTAAATATGCTGAACACATCTTTCCGAAGTCATTGAGTGGGCTAATTCGGTTTAGCAAGAGAACAGGGTTTGCTATGTTCTGTACTCTGACGAAAACACGACTGGACTGAGCTATATAAAAAACTGAGTGAACAGGAATCACGAGCCGCGTAGTAGCGAGTACTAGAGTAATTCTGTACTGACTTTTTTAATGTGCTACAGTTTCTGGAGTGTTTTTGTCAAAGTACAGAACGGCAAACCCTGTTCTTCTTGTTTTGTTTAAAAAAAATTACGAGCAAAATGTCGTAACATACGGTTCTTACCGTTGAAGGCAGCAATCAGTGCTGTTTTACTTTCTCCTCTTTTTTGTCACCCAAGACGGCATGGTGACATCGTCAACAAAGTGTTTGAGTTCTCTGTCAATTTCATCTGAAGACAAATCGCCAAAGTCCAGTTCAAATTTCACATTTTTTTCAGTTCTTACATGACGTCATTTCCATGGTCTACAATTTCACAAACCAATCAGAGTGCGCGTTAGTGAAATATGACGTATGCGTTCGACCAAATCGAATCAGAGGGTGCGTTAGTATGGATTGGTATTTTCCTATTCGTTGGTCTATAAATGACTTACGATGCCGAAACGAGTCGGAATTTGAAAAAAAAACAGTCGTTGAAAATCGACAGTGAGTTACCAAGAATACGAAGTAATTTTTTATTAAAAACTCTGACTCATGTTTTTAACAGTCCTTCGGCGTTTTAAATATAATTTGCATTTGACCAAATAGGTCAAACCAGTTGTGTCAACTCCCGCGTGCAAATGGAACCAGATAACTAGGACGAATGGAAGTTTAACGAGCTGCTGGAAGTGTCCCTCATGTCCGGAGGGTCTGGGTCTTACTCCACAGTGCGCCTCCTACGTCACGTATGACGTCACGATACAGTGTGTGGCGTGTGTGGCGGATGTGAACTATTCTGATCTGAATGACATCTCGTCATGCAAACCCTGCACCATCTGTGATACAAATGAGGAGACACTGAGACCGTGTACTGTTACAACAAACGCACTGTGCGGAAAATGCAAGAAAGGGTAAGCCACTACTGAACAAGGATAACTTTATCCATAGGATAGCGCTAAATCTGTAATTATAATATTTATAGTTTAACTTTGGGTTAGCGATTTAACCGGGCCATCCTGTACCACTCGAAACGAGCCACAGTATTGGCTTACCAACGATACAAAACACTCTAACCTTTAGAACAAGCAGTACAAAAACAATAGAGCTACAGTCTAATGGGTCCCATCAGAATACAGGTCTCGAGCGGTACAAGATTACTGATTTAACCCCGGGGTAACGTGGGCATCAAGAAAAATAAATGGCCTTACGATTCTGTGCGGTAAAGGGAGCGTTAAACGGACCTGTTCCTGGATTCCTCTTTTTATCTAGCGCGTCGGCTTTATTATACAGCTCAAATGGCTTTTATCCCCTGAATTTCATTGTTAAGTATCCATATTTCCATACTCCACGACTTACTTCAATTTGCGTCGGATTCGTGTCAAACTGGAATTCGTAAAGATGAACGAAAATAATGGAATGAAACAAAATAAAGGTCAAGGAAGTCTCAGTGTTAGGGCAACCCTTTACGAGGGTTGGGGGGATACAAATGTCAGTCGTCAGTTAAATTTTAAGACGTTTGTCAGTTGTAAGTTAACCTCATTTAGTATACCCTCCATTTAAGAAAAAATATAAGCAAATACCGTGAACAAACATCCTGTAAAAATACGTTGGATCCGAAGCGAGGACCTATGCAGCCAAAAATATGAAAAATAACGAATGAAAAGTCCGAAGACTACAGCAAAGCTGATATACAACGTAAAATTCCAACACAAAGCACTACGGTTAGCTAGGCCTGACATGAAAAGCGCTCGGACTAGATTGCAGCCATAGACAGCTGTTTCGTTCTTATTAGAACTCGTCAGTATGGCATAGCAAACAGAACACAGGCTTCGGTGCCACTGCACTACCGACCCCGGACTGAGCTAAGGAGCATCTAGTTTCGAGCCCACAGAAATGTTTGGTTATCGGGTCACACGTCATTACGTTGCCTTCTTTGCTATGAACGGGCGCCAATAGGCAAACAGTCACGTGCTGTTATATCACTTCAATAACGCGTGAATTGCGCTCATGATCCATGAGAAAGGCTTTTCTAGATGGCAAGAAAACTTCAAAACGCTGTGTTATGAAGATCGACAATCGATTGAAGGTGGAAAATAGCATGTACAAACAGGTTTTGTTAATAACACTACCGATCTCGTACAAGACGACAAACGTCTTAAAGTGCATATAAGCCCTGGTCAGTTATGCTTTTTTTAAAGCTTAGACCTCAAAAGGTAGGGAAAAAAGATCGAAATTTTTAAATAAAAATGTTTTCATAATTTTTTTAGCGACTAAACTTCCAAATGTAGAATAATTTCCGCGCACATTCGTGGACTGGGACGAGAATAAAACGTGACGTCATCAACAAACTCGTCTCTTTGCGGGTTTAAAGCGTTGGCTTGTTTGCAAAATAATTGAATAGATAACCAAGAAAGATGATAATATCGCACTTAACGTTTCGGAGAGCTTAATTCGGCAAGGCCTTTCGTGCAATGGCGCATCGAGCGTGTTCTGTTGATGACGTCAAACTAGACCCAGTGCCAATTTTGTAAAGCGCTCTTCGTCCACAGGCAACCCAAGACGCGTTTTGGGGCAACTTTGAACGGCCACTACACCATGACAAATAAATCAAATCAACTTTTTATTCCGGAACCTTTGTCTATGGCCTCTAGTCTCTTCGTAAGAAATATAATTAGCCAGGGCTTATATGCACTTTAAATAAATGAAGTCATATTTTTTTGCCACTCAGTACAACCACGTGATTGCTTCCTACAATCGACCGGCAATGAAACCTTGGAACTGTTAATTGATGTTGGGTGTTAACTGTTATTGCAGGTACTACAGGGAGATTACGGGAGATTGCTGGCCGTGTACACATTGTTGTCCAAACAGCACAAGAGATGTAGTATCCGACTGCATTCACCAAGGGCTACCAGCTGAACAGTCGTGTCGTCTGGATTTCAATACCGCCAAATGCGCGCATTCGTCACCAACACCGCATCACACAAGCCGCCAGACTAATCTAGTACCCTTATCAGATGTAAACAAGAAATCGTCGGATAAAAACAACACTGTAATAGTCCTCGGCTCGCCCAGTTCATACAAGACCTACTTTTACCTAGTATGTTCGGGCCTCGGGATTACCGGCACTGTAATTATCATCGTCATAGCGATTTTTATCTTCAAATGTTACTTGCAAAACGTGCGGCACAGGAAAACTCATGGTGAGTGCACCGCTTTTACGTATCTGTCAGTGGTTTCCCCTGGGGAGGGAGGAGGTCATCAGGGATACCGCCAGGGGTACCCAAGGGATAGGTTGGGATTTTGACATTGTTGTCAGTGTGGCCTGGGGGCCGGGCCGGGAAGATTAACGTACTTCTTCATTCTAGAATTAAATATGCATGTCTTGGTTGAGGAATATAGCATGATGAAATGTCTGGGCTGGAAAATAGACCACAGATCAGTTTAGCGTCAAATGCTAAATCTCGTAGGTACTCCCGATGCCCCTCCCCTAGAGGAAGCTGATCGTCTACTCCATCAGCAATTCTTTACAGCAACGTTTCCTCACTTCAATAGTTTCTGCACCTGGTAATATATGTAAACACAAAACGAATCAGTCATTTCTGAGTCAGCGAAACTGTGAAAAGCCAATTCTGTTTTGTTTGTTGTTTACTTTCTGCTCAGACTGAATCCTTTTCTTGGAGTGACAGGGAATAATGTATTATACGAAACCCTGCTGGTAAAGATAAATTATCTTTTATAAACATCTATATTATATTTGAAGCTTATATATGCGATTTTACCAAATGTTTTGTCTAAACCAGGAATGAAATGACAGTAAATTCCCTGTTTGACATCACGTCGTTAGCGTATTCGAAATATAAACTTTTATAACTCGTGACGCAACATTCAAATCAAGTAATATTTTCAGACCAACTCAGTTTAGTTTCGATTATAGTTGATGCAGAATCTATTTGAATGATAACATATTTGGGCTATTATGCACTTTAAGTTGTTTGGCTGTCTTTCTTAGTTAACTTTATGCATTTCGTTTCTTTCAGTTGGAGTACTGGAGAAGGGGAACGTTCCACCACATCCTCAACCAATTGCTTTGTACCAACGAGTTAATGAACACAGCGTCACATTTGACAATGTTACAAGTCAGAACGAAACTGTTATTTAAATGACGTCTTGAACAAACAACGCCTCGAATGCCTCGGTAAAAGGGGGCCACGCCAGGTTACAGAGGACAATAAACCCCGAGAGGAGGAATTTGTAACAATATATCGGGCCAGGAATCCCGTACCAGCTGAGCTAGACACTGAGAACTGTTCCTCACTATAGGACATTTCCATTATGGCGTCATTTAAAGGGAACCTCGGCTGAGAAACAATGTTTGCTCGCAAATGTTCCTATTGTTGTGTTTGTTTCTGTAAATTGTACACTAGATGTTATTTATGAACTGATTTTCATGTCCACAAAAGTCATTTGAATTTCCTGCGCGCCGCCATCTTGGATCTTATGACGTCACAGTGTTGTATCTATTGTTTAGCAAATAAAGAAGCCTTAGCCATGTTTTATACTATGGATTCTGGTCATTTGAAAACACTCGAGAAATGTTGAAAGCACGCGCTTTCGGCTTGTCCTTTAACATTTCTCTCATGTTCTCAAATGCCCATCGTGTTTTATGGTAGTATAAAACATGGATTTAAGGCTTCTTTATCTGTTTTATAATATAGATTTACACGCGCGATGAAAGGAAACCGCCAGTTGAAAATAGTAAAACACGGCAAACCATGTTATATACTCTGATAAAACATGGCTTTTTAGCCAATCAGAGCGAGCTTACTATTGTATCTATATTATAATACACAATAAAAGAGCTATTGTTTTTGACAATAAAGGCAACACAGTGACGTCGTAAGATCCAAGATGGCGGCGCGCAGGAAATTTAAATGGCTTTTGTGGACATAACTGACATCTAGTGTACAATGTACAGGAGACAAACACAGCATTTGGGAGCAGACATTGTTTCTCAGCAGAGGTTCCCTTTAACTACAACAACCAGAATCCTTTTCAGATTCTTTTTCTTATTTTAAAACTCCTTTGAGAATACCAAGACAGTGTTCTAAATTAGAGGGAAAAGGATCCGCGCAAGGAGTTCTGGTAGTTGTAGTATGTGACGTCATCATGTAAATGTCTTTGAGCAAGTTTCAATTGCCTGTAGTAAAACCAAAACCAAAGCAATTACAACGAACCAATCACGAACTAAAGTGAATACCGATTGGTTTCACTGGCATGAGAAAGCAACCAATCAGGAGGAAAAGTAAACGCAATCGTGGATTGATGGCGTGACGGACCAAAACCACCATTGTCTGGAATTTGATTCGCTGACTGATTACAAAACATTTTCACAGCCAATAGAAAAGCTAAGTAAACGCAAAACCAAAGCAATCACCGAAAACTTTCGACACTCAATTGAAACCTGCTCTATTGAAGTGTACTGAGGTGAACCAAAGGAATGAGTGAACTCACTTTAGAACGAGGAATATCACTCGTTGGGTTATTATCCATTATAGCTCGTACAGTTTAAGTTTGTTACTGTTAAAGTCAGAGTGAATAGTCTGCATGTGTTTTACACCACTTTGAATCTGAATGATGGCGTGGAACGGAAGCAGACAACATAGTTATCATCAATAACAATTAAGAAGAAGTTTCCATGATGCCATAGTTACACTTTATTGGCTTCTTATATAAGGAGGAAAACATATAATTAGCAAAACCTGTTTGTAAATGCTATTTTCCACCTCCAATCGATCTTTCTAAAACAGCGTTTTTAAGATAGCTTGCCATCCAGAATCCATGGCAATGCCTTTCCCATGGGGATCACTAGCTTAATTCATATTATATCAGCACGTGACTGTTTCCAGTAAAGCCTTTCCCATGGGATCACAAGATCGATTTATTGGTTGAAGTAATATATCAACACGGGACTGTTTTTCCAGTAAAGCCTTTCCCATGGGATCACGAGATCAATTTATTGGTTGAAGTAATATATCAACACGTGACTGTTTTTCCAGTAAAGCCTTTCCCATGGGATCACAAGATCGATTTATTGGTTGAAGTAATATATCAACACGGGACTGTTTTTCCAGTAAAGCCTTTCCCATGGGATCACGAGATCAATTTATTGGTTGAAGTAATATATCAACACGTGACTGTTTTTCCAGTAAAGCCTTTCCCATGGGATCACAAGATCGATTTATTGGTTGAAGTAATATATCAACACGGGACTGTTTTTCCAGTAAAGCCTTTCCCATGCGATCACGACCTCAGACAAAAGACAGACAAACGACATTCCCAGGCCGCAATGGATTGTGGGTATAACTGTCAGATGTGCGGAACGGATACATTACAGTGTAATTCGAACATACTCGACAAATTTATGCATAGCATTGTTTTGTATTTTATTGTATTGCATCGTTGTACTATTGTATTGTATTGTTAAACTATTGTTATGTCGATATAATGCAATACAATACAATACTATGCATAAATTTGTTAGAGTATTGGACAACCCTCGACTTTCAGCTACAACCACAACCATTTCGGTCTGGGAATATCGTTTGCCGCTTGTCCCTGTCAACCTTGTTGAAACAGGTGTATAATAAACCGGCGTTATTACACTGCAACAAGCACAACATTGTGACGTATGAGTGAAGTCTGTCTCACTTTTCTGTCACACAAAGAGAAGCACTTCCCTAGTGCCCGCGGTCTTCTGTTGATTTTGATCTTGTCCATTCTCGACCCCAGACCCTTACTGCGCATGCTCGACGAAATCGTAAGGCTCTGGGAAACTCCAGAATTTAGAGAACCCTGATTGGTGTTTTATAAAACAATACAGATGACGACATAGCACGTGCGTGCGTAATTAATTTATTTGCATTTGAAAGGAAGAAAGAAAAATGTCGGACGAACACAAGCGTGTCTGAAGTTAGGTCAAATAATTTCGGCAAGTAACCGGAAAATTACAATATTAATACCATAGAGGACAAATTAATCCCTAATTTCAACTTGAAATTTCACGCATAATTTGTAATACTAACTATTGAAAATACAGTCTTTCCCTGCCTTTCTAATAACAAACTCTAACGCCAGTTCAAACATCGAGTTGTCCGCCATTTCGTTTCTGGAGTTTTGACCATGCACTATGAGGACTGTAGCCAGATTTTGGCTACAACCCTCATTTGCATATGTGGAGTTTCCCAGAGCCTTACGATTTCGTCGAGAATGCGCAGTAAGAAATAAGAGAAGGGTCTGGGGTCGAGAATGGATCTTGTCAGTAGCCCGCGGCAAAACGTTATGCGCATGCGCTTTTGATGAGCCCAGTGCATGCGCGTCCCGTCAGTTTCCCGCCCAAACCGAAAGAAAACAAAGGCAAGCACCCTGTTTCTAATTTTAGGTAGTTCTGTGAACTATATCCGAGCTCCAAGGAATGCGAAGAACATAAACCCGTCAAAGGAGTTCTCCTCCCCTCCCCAATGGAGAGTATTATGGTACCAGTTGATTCCAGTATTCCCTGAATTAAGTTGGAGAATACAAACCAAGCATATAACCTACACAGTAATTATAGTCCATGCATGTCCAATGCACACCAACTGAGACGGGTCGTCATAACCGTTTGACGACCCGTCTAAGAAATAGTCAGGTTGTCAGCTCGTGATAAGGGTTCCAGAGGTCATCTTTGGCTTTGAACCGATTTAAAAGTCAGTCACGCCCCAATTCCATTGTTCTCATGCAATCACAGTTTTTACCCGCGTACAATGCTTCTTCTAAATCAAAATTTCAAATCAATACATTGATTTCTAGTTGATTGGCTTTTGATCCAGGTTTCTTTGAAGCTTTTGACTACGATTTGTTACCTGGTTCCAGAGGTTAATTTTACCCGCCGACGCCGCCGACACATGTGTACACCGAGTAGTGACCGAGCCGCGAGAGCGTCGCTCGACTATTGCGGCTGCCGCTCGGTCGCCGCTCGGTGTGTCGGCGGGAAAATATAACCTCTGGAACAAGGTAACGATTTGAAATTGCTTTTCCTAATTCGATTCTTTTGTGGCCTTCTCTTCTACAAACAAGTATTCGTTATTGGTTTAATGAGGTATTTTCTACTTTCATTTGTTGGTTTGAATATCATTAGACAAAATTGTTTACAACTGGTGCCCGAAACTGCTTCAAATGTTTTACCATCGGGTTAAATAAACCATTTTACTTATTATTAAATTAATATATTTGCAAACTAGGTGATTCTTTCATACCTAGAACATGATTTAACTGACAAACTAGTTAATTTAACATTTGTTTACTTCTGACATGCGCATTATATCCTATCAAGTATCCCCACATGGGTAAACTAATACCTCGGCAAAAAAGCTTCTCTAATCTTCGTTGGTCCGCAGTAAATTGGAAACGGGAGTGCCAGTCTGGTCTGCCGCCTCCAAGCGCAACTTGGTAGAACGGCGCGCTACCAGATTCATAACTTGGAAAAGGGGGTAGTGAACACAAGTCATTAAAGGGGCTGTGTCACGGTAATAGGCTTCGCGTTCCGGGCCGGAATCGAAACAGCAATTTCCACCATTTTTGATATGACCTACCGAACCTCTCAGCCATGTGGGATGCTTAAAATCAAAACAAATATGCATAAATGACTAACAAACAGTGTATATAAACAGTCTCCAAGGAATATATTGAAAATCCTTTCAATCAAGCATTGAAGGCGGGAAGTTTAACTGTTTGTAGCCACCAACCGAGCGATTACTCGATACATGCGCAGTACCTTGACATAGCCCCTTTATTAAGAAGGATGACTCCCAGGCCAAAGAGAGAACTATCGACCGATAACAGTACAAGTCACGGTAAACAAAGTATTTGAACAGCTCCTTGGCAAGCAATTAAATAATAACTATAATGATAAATTAACTTCTTATAGGAAAAGGCATAGTTGTGAGACAGCTTTACTTGCACTAACTGAAGATTGGAGAAAGGCGCGAGGAAATTTCTCTCTAATTTGGAGTCCCATCTCTCAAATGTAAGCACTTTAATGTTTTATTTAACTTCACCGTGCGAAAGCCTTCCAACAGGCTCAGAATATTTCAACTGGCGCTCGTTTTAAATTTGGAACTTGCGAAAATTTCTCACGTCATAACAGTAAACTCGGCGAAGACCCCAGCTCACTATCTTGGTCCTCTGATTAGCGATATATACACGAAGCCAGAATACACCCTCAGGCCTCAGCACAGATTAATTTCTGATGAGCCAAGCAAATATGTTCAACTCTCGACTCACTCAAGGGAAACGTTACCCTGGTTCCAGAGGGGCTCGGGTACGAATATACGGTAATGTGCTGCGATCGAAAGAGTTTTGATACCGGAGTTTTGTTTTGCGTGACGACCGTTGAGCCCTTCTGGCCGCTCGAATAGCCAGCCTCAATCTCATGCCCATAGCCTCGCTTTTATGTTTACAAGTCCAGTCAAACTTGTTTTCGACTCAGCGGTTAATTTGCATGTCACTTTCACATGCGCAGTCGTGTGTGATTCAAAACATAAAACATGCCGTTCTCTAGATTTGTGGAGATAAAGGAAAGTTCTCCTCGATTTACTTCGTTGGGTTTGATGTTTGGATCTCCCAATGACCATGCTTTGATTCCTCGTTGTTCTAGCTCTGTTATGTGGGAGTAAATCATGGCATATAGAGGGCAAACCACCAGTACAATAATACTTGCTCGTTTTGGATAATCGAACGAGAAGGAAGAAGCAAATACCAGGTATGAGTGGGAAAGTCAGCGATTTTCCTTTGCCAGTAGGCCGTACTGAGAAGACATCACGCCGCTTCAAGAACATGAACAGACTTCATCTCGTTTATTTCGAGGCTTCATTGTTCAGCACTAATGAATAGGTTTGTAACATGATCTCAAGATCAAAGCCAATCAAACTGTTCCTTTGATACGAATGCCTCAGTTTCCATGGCCACAACTCAATCAACCAATCAGGGACGAGGTACAGATTCTGTGATTCTGTACTGGAAGAAACGAAAATCTCTACTCGGGCGGCCAGTAGCCTGCAATGCAGGCGTTTCTAGTGGTTTTCCCCGCTTTCGTGGACGTTTTCCGCTCACGAATGAATTTCAGACGAGTAGGAATGGAGCGAGGACGAAAAAGCGAGAGAAGGAGGAGGGGAAGAGGGGAAAAGAAAAGAAGAGGGGAGGGGGAGGGGGAAGAAGGGAACGCCTGCCCGGAAGGCCTGTGATTTTGAAAAAGTCTTCTGATTGGTGTGGTACTGACAATTTTGATTGGCACCAATCTTTCGTTCGTCCGTATCGCATTTCGAGGAAAACTTCAGCGTAATCAGCGAAAGGTTATAGCACAGGAAACCCAAGCTCTGTTTGTGTTTTAAATGATAAGGGTTTGTATGAGATTTTTAACGAGTATTTGGTTGTATCCGTTAGGCCAGAAATACTGAAATAAAATCAATGAAAACTTACCTGGAGTCTTTATCTGTTCTTCATTGGGTTCTGTATGCAATTTCAGCGAATTCTGTTGAATTTTTACCCCTCGCCCTCTCCAACTAAGAAAGATGGCAAGGACGGACGCAACCGCCATTTCTCGACCCCAATCACTCGAACATCGCGCTCGAATTTTCATCCAAAATCAATGCCAACCGCAACTAGACCTCAAATAATAGCACAACAGTGCCTCGTCCCTGATTGGTTGATTGAGTTGTGGCCATGGAAACTGAGGCATTCGTATCAAAGGAACAGTTTGATTGGCTTTGATCTTGAGCCTCGTGCCATTTAATTGAAGTAATCCCCATTTCTCGAGCCTAAATCGAACACAATGTCAAAGAAACTCGCCCGTTGGGATTCGTGACTGGGAGAAGTTGGACACGCTTAGCAACGGCTAGCTGCCAAAAGTTCACGGGCTCAGAACGTACGTATATATCTTATTTTGAACACGCCTCCACGTAAGTGGGCTCTGTGGTGCAGTGGTTTAGAGCGCGCGCTTTCGATCCAACGACCGGGGTTCGAGTCTACACCAGGCGCTAAAAAAAATTTTCTTTTTACTTCTTTTTCTCCTTTCTCAGTTTTATTTAATCTTTTCCTCTATTTTGAACAATTAGAGCCGCCTTCTACATGAAAAACATTGTTGTCTATTGGCTCTCAAGCCCCAACCGTGCACGCTCATGACCTCGATTTTCAGTAGTGCGATGATGAGAAAGATACAACAAATTCCCTCGTTACCTCGTAATTACATAAAATCTTGTGAAAATATTGTGAAGTTACTTTTTTGGTTACTTTTATAAACATGTTGTCGACGTTCAAGAGATCATAAGAGCTAGAAGGAAAGCTCGCTGCGTAGAAGAGAAAGGCTGGGATATCTGTTTCCTTTTATTCTTCGATTCGAGCCTAGTTAATTAAGTTTATAAGCAAATTAATGTACCAGTTAATTTTAACGGGCTTTCTGTTGATTCAAATCCGGGTTCGAATGATCGCATGTAAAGTACCGTACCTTAATTTATTTAAACTGTTGTGTTCAATATTTTCACAAGATTTTATGTAATTACGAGGTAACGAGGGAATTTGTTATATCTTTCTCATCATCGCACTACTGAAAATCGAGGTCATGAGCGTGCACGGTTGGGGCTTGAGAGCCAATAGACAACAATGTTTTTCATGTAGAAGGCGGCTCTAATTGTTTAAAATAGAGGAAAAGATTAAATAAAACTGAGAAAGGAGAAAAAGAAATAAAATAAATTTTTTTTTTAGCGCCTGGTGTAGACTCGAACCCCGGTCGTTGGATCGAATGCGCGCGCTCTAAACCACTGTACCACAGAGCCAACTTAAGTGAATGTGTTTTCAAAATAAGATATATACGTACTAGTCTACTAGCCAACCTAGTGAACCTAGAAATGTCGAGTACTATAAAGTTTTGTGTTGGAAATGCAATATATAGGTCATAAGGACTCAGAAACTGCCGGATGCTAATTTGCATATGTGTAGCATTTTGCATAATTGACCTAATTAGCATATCAAGTAGGACAAACGCTAAATCAGGAATATCTTCCTTAGTAATCCACATGGAGACTTCATTCGTGTGTCTAGACCCATGTTTTCGACCCTAATCAATTAATCTGACACGGTTTCAAACCCCTACTATCCTTCCGACCACCGGAAATCCAATATGGCTGTCATGCATAATGAGGTGAACAGTAAAATCGCCATAACGCCACCATTCATAATAAGGTAAAATAGTAAAATCACCATAACTCAACAAGTATGCAAGTGTCCAAAAACGGTCACGTTACATTCGGTGAATTATAGGTTTATGCAATATCACACCGCACGAACGTTGGTAGAGCATAAACAACGTTCAACTGTACATGGTTCTTTAACGTTACTGAGACGTTGTCCACTATTTACTTGAAAAATAACTCACCAATGTGATGTCCGTGAGCCAAACTGATTAGTTCATTGGAAAGAACGTATTTGAAAGGTGATTATATCCAAAAGTTGCAAAGCTAGAGACTAACGTAGCTGGTGAGCATATCAATAAAAACAGAAGTAGCGAGAACACGTCTTGACGGATCTAAAAGCACCCAATTATATACGCTGTCTGACTGATGCACCTTTTCAGTCCGTTACATGGTACGTGGACACGCATAAATTAATTAAATTAATACCCAAGTATCTGCTAGTACACATTGAACTTCATCTGAGGTGCAAACGACAAAAATAATAAATGAGTTATAGTCCACTTGTCACGTTGGACTGGGCATTTATCGCGCTCGGCCCAACGTTTTATCACCTCGGCTACGCCTCGGTGATAAGTCCGTTGACCTCGCGCGATAAATGCCCTATCCAACTCGAAGTGAACTATAACCATTACATTTATAGATGAACACCATCAAATTACTACTATTCGTCTTCATGGTTGTGATCACTCTCTCCAGTCTGCAGATCCTCTTCTCCTTCCTCCTGCTCTCCATATCCTTCTTCATCATCATCTCGTTGTGTCAGTGAGTTACAACACTCATCCCCTCCTTCACACACACAATAGCTTGTACATGACAATCCATTTGCTGCGCAACCACACTTCCTGCTGCATGCATTCCCTTCTGCTCGGCAGCTGCAGATAATGACGTCCATGAGGTTTTCTGGTGCGGTAGGTTCTTTTGACAGCACTGGCATCACTTCATCATTTATGGTAACTTCCCATCCATAGTCAGTGATTTGGACAGCAGGAGCGTCAGTCTTGTCCGCAGCCTTCCATAGCATCATTTGGAGATGTGCTCTCTGGATATGGAGGGCCAGGTTGGTGTCTGTTGGTGGAAGGGACTTTACTGATGGAGGATTCTTTCGCTTGCGATAAATCTCGTACCTTGCAGCATTCATTGACGTGCTTTTCTTCTGGCCATATAAATATAGGAAGAAGGTTTTTCCAGTTGCCATCAGGTCACTGTAAGTGGCATCGTCCTCTCCAAGAACCGAGTCTAGTCCAGCAATATCGGTCTGGTTGAGCACTTTCAGGGCGGACACCTTCCCTTTCCCATTAGGATAGGACACAGCACTTGTCACAGCCTGAGAGTGCGTGTATTCCCAATATTCCCTTGCAGCACTGACGAGCTCCTCGACACCGGTACCTTTCATGTTGTATCCAATGGTACCAATGAAAGACATCAAGGCATGCATCATTCCTGGTCTCAAAACCACACTGTTCCAGCGTATAGGATCACTCCACTTGATGAGACAGGAGATGATGTACAGCTGCATATCCAACGTTAGGTGGACATGGAGCATGCCAAGGCTCTTGAGCGAACGATCGATGTAGGCCATGGTAGTCAGCACAGTGTCAGGATGAGATGGTGGAGAGTCAATAAGTGGACCAAATATGCAAAGTGTCTTGGGCTTGTGCATGTCAACCTGAGCCCGATCATTGAGAGCATTCAATCCAGACCATTCGACTGGTTTCTCAGAGTGAAGCTGGGAGAAATATGTCGCATCCTTGCTCTGGGCCTTGGCCAAGCTGACGGACAGTAGTTGGCTGTCAGTCTGAGACGGAAGAGCCTCTGGTAAAGCTGGTGGATTCATCTTCTTTGGTCCTGTGTAATGCTCGACCTGGAGTGATCTATCAGTGTGGCGGAGTTTGGCTGCCTCTGCCTTTTTCAGACGAGGGATCTTCAGCGACATCACACCAGGTATAGCACTTCCAGGGTTTATGATGTCAGACGGATGCTGCGTGAACTCTATTGCCATAGCATGAGTGGCACGACGTCCATTCGGAGTAAAGACTACTAAGTCATAGTTGTCACACCAACTGAATATCGGGCCAATTCTGCGTTCAAGACCTAAAACTCTGTGGTACACTTCACTATTTTCGCATACATACTTGGCAGCTGACTTCCGGAAGCGCATCATATGATGAAACGATACCATGTTCATTCAAGGTATTGACAAGATCTGAGCTTCCGAACTTATGGTGCAGTTTCACTGCAAGTCCCAAACTGGTTTGATTGGTACTTTTACTCACATGTTGTTTCTGTTGCTGGATACATTGTCATTGAGATAGAGTGAGTGACGCTTTGGAAGTCTCGCCATTAGACACGAGACTAGAGATAAATGTTAGGAGAGTTGCACTTGTGTCTTTAACCATTTCTTCATACCGAAACATGTTCAAATCATAATCCCGAGGCAACGGAATGGTTCTGACTTCAGCCTTGACTCTTCTGACCAAGCGGTCAACATCATCATCATCAGAAACAAGGGACTGTTTGACTAGTTTCAGAGACTTGCTAACAATAGAACTTTCGAAAGCCAACAATAGAAGAACAGCCTTCTAAACTGCAAAAGGACAATCTCCTCACCAAAATACTCAGTCAAGTTTTCCTCGAATCTTGCATTCTTGCACCGCCATCTTGAATTAGTATGACTGCAAAGTATCATGGGAAGTATCCAGTCTCTTTCCGGCCAGAAAAAGGCGGATTATTTGAAACCATGTCAGATCAATTGCTTAGAGTCGAAAACATGGGTCTATACACTAGTACGTATATATCTTATTTTGAAAACACATTCACTTAAGTTGGCTCTGTGGTACAGTGGTTTAGAGCGCGCGCTTTCGATCCAACGACCGGGGTTCGAGTCTACACCAGGCGCTAAAAAAAAATTTTTTTCTTTTTCTCCTTTCTCAGTTTTATTTAATCTTTTCCTCTATTTTAAACAATTAGAGCCGCCTTCTACATGAAAAACATTGTTGTCTATTGGCTCTCAAGCCCCAACCGTGCACGCTCATGACCTCGATTTTCAGTAGTGCGATGATGAGAAAGATATAACAAATTCCCTCGTTACCTCGTAATTACATAAAATCTTGTGAAAATATTGAACACAACAGTTTAAATAAATTAAGGTACGGTACTTTACATGCGATCATTCGAACCCGGATTTGAATCAACAGAAAGCCCGTTAAAATTAACTGGTACATTAATTTGCTTATAAACTTAATTAACTAGGCTCGAATCGAAGAATAAAAGGAAACAGATATCCCAGCCTTTCTCTTCTACGCAGCGAGCTTTCCTTCTAGCTCTTATGATCTCTTGAACGTCGACAACATGTTTATAAAAGTAACCAAAAAAGTAACTTCACAATATTTTCACAAGATTTTATGTAATTACGAGGTAACGAGGGAATTTGTTATATCTTTCTCATCATCGCACTACTGAAAATCGAGGTCATGAGCGTGCACGGTTGGGGCTTGAGAGCCAATAGACAACAATGTTTTTCATGTAGAAGGCGGCTCTAATTGTTCAAAATAGAGGAAAAGATTAAATAAAACTGAGAAAGGAGAAAAAGAAGTAAAAAAAAAAAATTTTTTTAGCGCCTGGTGTAGACTCGAACCCCGGTCGTTGGATCGAAAGCGCGCGCTCTAAACCACTGTACCACAGAGCCCACTTACGTGGAGGCGTGTTCAAAATAAGATATATACGTACGTTCTGAGCCCGTGAACTTTTGGCAGCTAGCCGTTGCTAAGCGTGTCCAACTTCTCCCAGTCACGAATCCCAACGGGCGAGTTTCTTTGACATTGTGTTCGATTTAGGCTCGAGAAATGGGGATTACTTCAATTAAATGGCACGAGGTTCTTGGAATAGATACTGTTGTGCTATTATTTGAGGTCTAGTTGCGGTTGGCATTGATTTTGGATGAAAATTCGAGCGCGATGTTCGAGTGATTGGGGTCGAGAAAAAATGGCGGTTAATTGCGTCCGTCCTTGCCATCTTTCTTAGTTGGAGAGGGCGAGGGGTAAAAATTCGACAGAATTCGCTGAAATTGCATACAGAACCCAATGAAGAACAGATAAAGACTCCAGGTAAGTTTTCATTGATTTTATTTCAGTATTTCTGGCCTAACGGATACAACCAAATACTCGTTAAAAATCTCATACAAACCCTTATCATTTAAAACACAAACAGAGCTTGGGTTTCCTGTGGTTATAGTTCGGCGAAGCAGACTTCGAATATTTCTTTATACAGCGGGTTAATTTTCCTGCTCTAAAGCTAAATCTCTAAAGAAGGCTGGAACAGAAATAAGGTTTGCAATTGCAACAACTTGCCTCTTTCGGTTGGAAGAATGGCGAGGAAGTCTTGGGGACAAATCCTTGTTCGTGTGAAGGAAACTGATGACGAAGTCGTTGTTTCCCTCTAAAATCAAGTGACTTAATTGGAATCGAAGGCTAGATTTACAACACAAACAACAATCCAAATTGCTTGACATTATACAGAAGTTATGTTTATGATTTTTATATTAGCCCGACTAAAGGTTAACGACCAAACCATATTCAAGCGCATAAATAAAATTATTTCAAGCACTTCTATTAAAACTATGAACTTCCTGTTACATATGTAAGAACTACGATGGTGCCTGATTCTATTTTTGAATTTATTTCGAAAGTAAAGAGCTGTTTTCAGATTCTTTCGAGTTATATTCCCATCTCATGATGTGCAAACAATGCTGCATGTGAAGGAGCCCAACACTGCGGTTACATCGCATCAGATTGTTTACCAAATTGAAATCTTGGTGGCGGCCAAATGGCTATAGAAAACTTGTTATAAATCGCTTGATATCATTGAAGTTACGTTGACGATTTAGAGGTTGATAACCCGGTTAATTTTGGAGGCAACGTACATTTTCTGAGGCCTACAATCAGCGAGGTAATTTTTGACAGATCAGACATGCATAACTAATTAGGGGCCGACCATTTGACTTTTGAGGGGGGGGGGTGGGAGTTCTTGTCTGTGCTCGATTTTTTTTTCTTTAGCAGTGTTGTTGCACGAATTTTTTTTTGCGAAAAAAGCGGAGCCAGAACAAAGCTTTTCCGCTTGCAGGATATTTTTTTTCAACACCGTTGGCTTGCAGGATTTTTTTTTTCAAAAACACCCATCACCCCCCCCCCCCCCCCCCCCTCAAAAGTCAAATGGTCGTTCCCTTAGGAGGCGTTTTTCAAAATCACAGGCGTTGCGGGCAGGCGTTCCCTTCCCTTCTCCTCCCCTCCCCCCTACTTCCTTTTTGTCCTCGCGCCATTCTTCCCTCGTCCAAATATATTTCGGTTTCCCAAGGCTAGGCGGCCAGAGGCTCGTCGCTTCGCGACTCGTGCTTAATCAAGCCTGCGGTTTGATTTCAGCTGGTCTCGCTTCGCACGCCCCGACGATTTCGAGCCTCTGGTATCCAGGGTAGGTAAACGTAAGCTTAAATAGATACAGTATAGCGATACTTATGCGGGTATCAGCGGCCATCCCGAGGGGGCGGTCCCCGGGCAACCCACGGGCAACCCAGGGGCTTAGCAGGGGATTTGTAGCAAAAACATGCCCCACACTTGGGGCATTAGAGCGCTTTTGCGTTTTCGTCAAAATACCCCGGGGATAATATTTGTATAAAACTATTAAGATTTTTGACACCTCTAAAACGTTTAGCTTCTAATACTTATAATATGTTGCCCCAGGGGTGGGGGTTTTTGTCACAATTTTCTGCTCCACCCGAGGGGTTTAATTTTAGCATGTATTTGTCATGGCTGCTGTAACAAATCCCCCTGGGTGCCAGGGGGCCGCCCCCTCGGGATGGCCGCTGATACCCGCATTATGCTGACTATAAGATTGCTGCAGGTAATTTGTCCAGAAATGTAGAGTGTGAAGCTTCCAGTAATAGCAAAAGTACCTGTTTACAAGAATCTTAATCACAGAGTGAATTATTGTCATTACGAGACAAGGAGTATCGATTGATGAGTCATTGTCAGAACACAGGCTTCCCAGACTAGACGTATATTTCCCGCTTATTAGTCTGTTGGGTTACCTGTGGTTTATCGATTAGTTTCATAACGATCTCAGAAG
The DNA here is from genome assembly GCA_030867875.1 of Actinernus sp. WN-2022. Classification (NCBI taxonomy): domain Eukaryota; kingdom Metazoa; phylum Cnidaria; class Anthozoa; order Actiniaria; family Actinernidae; genus Actinernus; species Actinernus sp. WN-2022. The sequence goes on from JAOWCC010000936.1 coordinate 57,278,225, forward strand.
AGTTTAAATAATTGCTTCGTGTGAATTCTCTTTTCCGATTCCTACGAAATGAATCTTCAATAATAAAAGATTGATACTTAATGAAGTTGTGTGAGTGGTTTTTTGGTGACTTGGGGCCTTCTAAAGCAGTTTATTAGGATTCGAAATTTTGACCGTAATGGCAGAGGCTCTAAAAAAAATTACAAGGTAGGCAACTCGACCTCGCCAAAGCACTGACTTACCTCAAAGATCATCCAAAAATCGGCACTTTTCTTCCTCGCTCGCTATTCAGCTTTCGGCACAGGAGGGAATAGTTATCAAGCAACATCTGACCAGAGATTTAGGAAAATCCATCAAATTTATCATCGCCAAACGGCCTCCTCGAGACCCAAAAAGCGCGACCTTCCAATGATCTGTAAGAACCAGAATGACCAAAGCGGTCAAAATTTTCCCGACCCTACCCTAAACGATGCAAATCGCCTTTCTTCATGGGGGGACCCCCAAGCGTGAAATTATACGAAACTGGCGGTTACAGACTATATATAATTTCGCCAATCAAAGGACCACTGAAGACAGTGGGCTGCGATCTTCACCGAGTGTTATGACAGTTCCACGTGAGAAATGTGAGTCTGGGTAAAGTGCGAGTCAGCGAGTCAGGGTGCGAGTCAGCGAGTCAAGGTGCGAGTCAGCGAGTCAGCGTTTTTTTATTATTTAAAAAAATCACCGAACACAACTAAATAAACTATTTATAGTGCGTGACGTGCATCATGAAACGCATGACCTCGGTTTTGACTCTATGAACGAGTGATATAGTACAGCATTAACGGTTTTGTTTTGTTTGGTTTCTAGGTTCGATTCTGTTTGTTTTTCTCCGTTCTTTCGGAATCAGTATTCTCCAAATACAGAACAGAACCGAGATGAACAGAACCGAGATGAACAGAACCGAGATGAACAGAACCGAGATGAACAGAGCCGAGAAGTTTAGAAATGAACGAACTGGAGAATCCTGAGAAGAGAGTCTGAACTAAACCCGACAACAACAAGTCTTTGTTCATACTCTGTCTTGTATTTACATGGAGTCTAGTAAATGTCATTGCCATAGTTAGAGTATTGGGATACCAGAAGTAGCTTAGGAGAAAAAAAACTAATCGAGTCTGGTATCCCGAAATATATTTTTATAGACATTATAATATGGGTCAAACTAATAACGAAAAAAATAAAGAAAACATAATACATATATATAACATACAACACAATTGCATATTATCACACTCGATATCAATAAGACTAAACACTAAACATTGACTAAATGACGATAAAACTACACACAGGTAACTTGGGGAGGGAGGTAGGGAGATGCAAATACAAGATTTAGAAGAGAAGATGGAATATAAGAAAAAAAATGAAATTAGTAGTTCTCTATGAGCTGTTTTTGGGGTCTAGGTTTGAAGAGTTTAGTTCCTTGACTGAATTGTCTTACTTTCTTCGGAAAGTGAGTTCCAGATTACAGCACCATTACATCTTAAACTGAATTTACTGAACCCGGACTAGCGTATGGACATTAGAAATGAACCGAGAAAACTGAACTGAGTGCAAGAAACCGAACCCGATGTTGAAACTGTTTGACGCCCATACACAAAAAACTGAACTGAGTATAAAATAGTATATAGAACCGAAAACGAACAGAACCGAATGGGATATGGCTTACGGACATGAATCGAATATATAGAACTGAATAAACTACTTTTCGGATTGCAAAAACAATTTATCGAACTGGAAATGACATGAACCAACTAGGAGGGCAAAGAAGAAAAGTATTGTATCAGGGAAAAAAATGACAGAACAAGAAAAACGAGCGAAACGGAGTCTGAGAGGAAATTATAAAACTGACCGGACCCTTGTGGAAACATCAACAAAGCGACTTTCATTGGTTCTCGCTGAAAATTCGATGGAAACAACGGGAAAGAACTTAAATGGTCAAGAAGAAAATAGCGCTTAGCCGGACCGCAATGAAGAACCGGTGTCACAACGGACCGCGTGAAGAACCGGAATTGTCGAATTTGAACTGTCGCCGGATAGCATACAAATTTCGTTAGGGCATCTTAGTTCTCGCACCGGTCTATCCGGAGGGGCCGATGTGAGAGTTATATGGCTTATAAACCAAAGAGTCGCCATAGAGAAATATGCCATACCTGAAAATGTCGCCATACAAAACGTGTTGCCATACCTGAAAATCCGGGAATTAGCACGTCAAATGGTTGTTTAATTGAAAGAGTTAAATCCTACAAATGTCTAGGCGTCCACGCTGATTTTAAATCTAGAGGTACAGGAGCTTCGAATACATGCTACAAAACGTGCATTTATAACGCCGTGAAAAATAGTTTCAAAGTTTCCTGGCATCCCACTGAACTTTGTTGACACAATTAACTTATCTGTCATTTAGAATGTCATTTTTCCTGTATTTGATGTTGAGCAGTAGGTATGGTGAAACACGATGCCATGTTGTTCATGGATTTTGCGTGCTTCAGTGAAGGACTACGCAGACCACGATAGTTAACTCTTCAGTGCGATCAGTATATGAGTATATCGCAATAGACAAGTTCAATTTTAGCGTTACCATTGTCATGGTATTTCACAGAAATCATGAGTGCACAGAGAAGGCAAAGACGAAGAAAACGTAAAGAAACAGACCAAACCAGTACAATAACTGTTACGGAAGATCGTGTTCGGTTTCAGTCGCCGGGAAAGAAACAAAATATACCTCGTTACGACCCTGAATAAGAAGAGGGAAGACATTTTTCAGATTTAAATAACCGATCACGCTTGTATGGAGCCTGTATTTTATAACTGTCACAACAATTGTTTATTTTGCAATCAATTTAATTACGAAAACATTGCTAAAGTGTATATAATATTCTATCAAAACTGTAAATTTGATTAATTTGACCCTGACTCGCTGACTCGCACTTTGTCATGACCCGAGAAATGTTCGCGAGTTCCAAATTCAAAATTTAGTCTGTAACCGCCAGTTTCGTTAAAAGCCTAGTAACTCCGGGTCTCTCTGATTGGCGATATATTTGTTTCCGTTCCTCGAGCGGAAGTATAATTTCACGCTTGAGGATCCCCCATGAAAAAAGGCGATTTGCATCGTTTTGGGTAGGGTCGGGAAAATTTTGGACCGCTTTGTCATTCTGGTTCTTACAGATCATTGGAAGGTCGCGCTTTTTGGGTCTCGAGGAGGCCGTTTGGCGATGATAAATTTGATGGATTTTCCTAAATCTCTGGTCAGATGTTGCTTGATAACTATTTCCTCCTGTGCCGAAAGCTGAATAGCGAGCGAGGAAGAAAAGTGCCGATTGTTGGGTGATCGTTGAGGTAAGTCAGTGCTTTGGCGAGGTCGAGTTGCCTACCTTGTAATTTTTTTTAGAGCCTCGGCCATTACGGTGATGATCCATCCGAATATTATGATCCATCCGAATATTAAAGACGAGGTTATGGAGTGCTATCTTTTAGGGGTATTTTTTTTGTGAGCCACGCCCATATTGCTATCTTTTAGGGGTGAATTTCATTTCTCACGTCGAGCACCCCCGTCTATTTTTATGGGGAGTCCCCCCCCCCCCCCCCCCCCCCCCGGGATGAAAGCCCAGATTATACAAAATATTTTACTTGTGACGTCAGTGAAATCGAGCGTAACGAAAGGTACGTAATATAATACGTTGCTTTGACTCGAGCGTGACGAAATGTCAATTTATGCCAATGAGATGTCTACCTTGGTAGAAAGGTTGCCCAACCTTGGTTAGGGTTGTCCACAAGTTGCTCGAAATTTCTTAAAAAGTTGCTCGAGATTTCTCAAAAAGTTGCTCAAAAGTTGCTCAAAAAATCCAGAAAGTTGCTTTTTATTAAGGAAGTTGCTTTTTTCCGTCATTTGGTCTAAAGTGAAATATGCTAAGATTGCCCTATAAGAGTAAGATTTCTAAGCATTTTCATGTCATTTTACTGCAACCGGAGTTACTAGCCTTTATTAAAACATTTTCAAGGCAGTGAAAAAATCTAAAGTTTATCAATGTGTAAAGAGTTTTATCAAACTTATAAACAGATAACATGTATTTGAGTGTCACTAGTAAAATAATAATTTCTTATGAATGTTTCTCCTTTATGCACTTTCTATACAACATCATGCTGCTACCTTCGATCACCTTCTTCTTCTGACTCATTGCCAGTGGAGCATGACAAATCGTCCGCCATTTTGAATATTCTTTAAAATAAACGCTGACCCGCCCAGATCGCATTGACAACTAGTAACCACAGGAAGACCAAACTGCTCCAACAGTAAGTCCTAGATCCTGTATGACCCTTTTATACAGGAAATTTCCAAAGTATCTAAATAAGCTAAGCATTGTGGAACATGACAGTAAGACCAATTTAAACACTAAAAGCTGCTCCAATTTCTCAGTATGAGTAGAAATTCCTCAGAATGCAAAAAGTTGCTCGAAGCGAAAAAAGTTGCTCGAAGTGAAAAAAGTTGCTCGAAATGTGAAAAGTTGCCAAAAAGTTGCCGAGCAACTTGTGGACAGCCCTAACCTTGGTAGAGACTTTATGCGTGTACACACAAATTTGTAACCTGAGTAGATGCCGGCGAAAATAAAGAGAAATCAACCGAACCGGAGTTTCAGGCGCTCCTTTTCAATAGATACAGTATAGACCCATTCGAAAAATGGCGTCCAATTTAAAGAAGCTATTGTCCTGGTAACGTGAACACGAGGCTAGTCAGTCCACACAAAAGCTTTTGAACGTGTAAGCGAGGCTAGTCAGTCCTAAACAATAGTTAATTAAATTGGACGCCATTTTTCGAATGGGTCTATAGCGATACTTACTATTTGTAAACACTGACGTCATTTATATATTTGCATATATAATGTGGTTGGCAAAAAAAAACATGTGTTTGTATGACTTGTATGGGAACTAGCGATTTAGGCCTCACAAAATACATCTAAAGTCTCAATCCTGATTCCAAATCTTAATTCCTTTATAAGACTTATAAGTTACGAGCATGTAAGCTTCGATGAAAGGGCTTGCTTGCATTTTGGAAGAACAAGAAAGTAATTTGGCGATGAATAAGCACCGACCTGTGATATTTTTTAAGCATCTGACTGGGTTCACGCTTCGTTTCTGCCAACCACAGAAAGCAACAAATGTGGCGTGACTGGCCTGTGTGACGTCACAAGCTATCAGTTTCACCGTCCAGCAAACATATTCTGTGATTTTCTGCACTATAGTTTCTAGTTTTTACACGAGGTCTGTTATGAATTAAGCCAGCGAAGTCAGAATCCCCGGGTCAGAATCCATCTGATCCCGAAAGTCAGCTTGTCAGCTAAAGAAATATATAAATATATTTTGATTTTATCCCGTGCATGCACAGGTACCCCAGGCTCATTATGCGTAAAACGGTTATTTCCCGGATATTTGAAATTACAGTAAATGTATGGAGTTTTAGTTCGAATGGCCGTTTGCTCTAAAATAAAATTCAGTAAATCGTCAAAATAGTCTTACCTGTCTCTTGTGTGTTCCTTTCAGTTTCTGTGAAGTTTCAAGCCATTCCGTTCAATATTGAGTGAGTTACAGGATTTTTTCTTCCCTTAGTATAATTATTGGGAAGGTAGCAAACTCTACGCCGATCAGCCGCCGATCAGCTGCAGAAAATCGCCTCGAATTCCCACAAAAATCCCGTACATCGCCAAAATTCCTTCAAATAACGGTTGCCCAAACACAGGTCCTTCACCACACTCAGCTTTCCTTTCACTGGTTTACTTTAACGGGAGAAAAATGCCACGTAGTTTGCAGTTTTCGGGTTTCGCGGATGTTCTTGTCCATCTGACCGACAACGAGGCGACAAACAGTAGACCGTCCCCTACCACGTCAATTCGATCTTGCTACCAACGAGGCGACAAAAGTAGACCGTCCCTACCCAGTGAATTTGACACTCCGTTGTGCCATTGTTTCATCTACCAATCGGAATCGATGTAAAAAAACGGTTTGTTACCCAAAAGTTCACGGGCTCAGACCTAATACATATATACCTTATTTTGAAAGCGTTGCTTCAACAATCGGTTCTATGGTGTAGTGGTTTACATCTTGGGCTTTTGATCCAACGACCGGAGTTCGAGTCTACGCCGGGCACTAAAATTTGTTTTTACTTCTTTTTCTCCTTTCTCGGTTTTATTTTTATCCTTTTCCTCTATTTTAAGCTATTAGAGGCGCCTTCTACGCTAAAATAAATAAAACATTGTTGTGTATTGGCTCTCAACCCAACAATTGGCTCTCAACCCAACACGGTCACGACTCACGACCTCGATTTTATAGTAGCGTAGAAGGCGCCTCTAATAGCTTAAAATAGAGGAAAAGGATAAAAATAAAACCGAGAAAGGAGAAAAAGAAGTAAAAAAAAATGTTAGTGCCCGGCGTAGACTCGAACTCCGGTCGTTGGATCAAAAGCCCAAGATGTAAACCACTACACCATAGAACCGATTGTTGAAGCAACGTTTTCAAAATAAGGTATATACGTATTAGGTCTGAGCCCGTGAACTTTTGGGTAACAAACCGTTTTTTTACATCGATTCCGATTGGTAGATGAAACAATGGCACAACGGAGTGTCAAATTCACTGGGTAGGGACGGTCTACTTTTTGTCGCCTCGTTGGTAGCAAGATCGAATTGACGTGGTAGGGGACGGTCTACTGTTTGTCGCCTCGTTGCAGGTCAGATGGAGATGAACATCCGCGAAACCCGAAAACTGCAAACTACGTGGCATTTTTCTCCCGTTAAAGTAAACCAGTGAAAGGGAAGCTGAGTGTGGTGAAGGACCTGTGTTTGGGCAACCGTTATTTGAAGGAATTTTGTGTGAATTCGAGGCGATTTTCTGCAGCTGATCGGCGGCTGATCGGCGGCTGATCGGCGGCTGATCGGCGTAGAGTTTGCTACCTTCCCAATAATTATACTAAGGGAAGAAAAATTCCTGTAACTCACTCAATATTGAACGGAATGGCTTGAAACTTCACAGAAACTGAAAGGAACACACAAGAGACAGGTAAGACTATTTTGACGATTTACTGAATTTTATTTTAGAGCAAACGGCCATTCGAACTAAAACTCCATACATTTACTGTAATTTCAAATATCCGGGAAATAACCGTTTTACGCATAATGAGCCTGGGGTACCTGTGGTGCATGATGACCTCAGGACAAAACGTAACAGACTGCTTTGGATTTTCTCTTTGACAGGGACTCTTGAACCAGCAAAAGCAAACGTCTTCGCCTAATTTTCCTCAGGTGATGAAGCAGTATAAAAATCCTCTTGAAACACAAGGTCTGACTTCTTCGAAAAAGTATTAAAAATGCGTAGCAGTGTAGCAGCTAGTCTAGGCTAGTGCCCTAAAATGAGTCATCAGGCTACTTCACTGAGCTAGTGATTTAAAATCTCTTTATGCACATAATCCTGTGACGCCGTTGACAGCCGTTGACAGATTACTTAGGTCAAATGCGTTTAATAGTATAAACACTCACATGGCTAACTAGCCTCCTCCGTAGCCTCCTCCGCAGGCATCTCTATTTTTCGTCGCTTCGTAACACAGGAAGCCCGATTTTCTCCTGCTTCTTTCCTCCTTTGCCACAGGTAACCCAATTTAGGATTTTTCTTCAATTTTCACGGTTTCTGATACTTAGAGATGCCTGCGGAGGAGGCTAATGGCTAACCGGGGTTGAGAACGTCTGCACGCAGGCTAGGGTTGATATAGCCTGCGTGTGGGCAGACTTTTTCGCTCCAAATAGCGAAAAAGTCTTCCTACGGCTCCGAAAAAAACACGGAAACGCTTGCTACGCAGGCTAGGGTTGATACCTTGGTTGATTCCAGATGTAACCACAACCTTACCTGTCACGCAACAGCTCACAACGGCTGCAAAGGAGACTATACGTAAATCGATTTAACACCAAAATACAAACACCGGATCCGGAACTAACGTAAGATATATGGCGCGTTTTCAGGGTCAAAATTAAAAGTGTTCCATTCGCTGCTCTCGAAGTTAAATGTCAACCATTTCCTGTTCAGGAAACTAAAACATAATCGTTTCTTTGGCTTTGAAACATAAACTTTCGGCGTTTTCTGATAATGGAAATTATTTTTGACATTTTCTGTTCAGGAAACTAAAACATAATCGTTTCTTTGGCTTTGAAACACAAACTTTCGGCGTTTTCTGATAATGGAAATGATGTTCGACATTTTCGCCGTTTGAAAATAATACCTTTCTTCACTAAACTTGCGAGTGGCTTGTTCGGCTCTTACGTTACTCTTGTCGCATTGTATGGTTCTCTGCTGGTTTGCAACCCAAACATTTCCGCATTTGGTTTTATGAATGTGCATGTTCTGACTGACCTGTTATTGATTTCCGGTGATCTTCCCACGCTTTCCAGATTCTCTGCTGATTGAAACTTTCGGCATTTTCTGACTTTAAATTTCCAACAGGCGTTCCTCGTATACCTCGATCATGCCGAGGAGCTCTGGGAACGAGACTGAGATCCAGCGTGCTTTGCGCGCCCTCCCAAAGGATGGTTGCATAATAGACGCCATCTTTATTATCCAGTGCATCTACGAACGGATTTACAAATTATAAATTATGGAAAGCCGTCCAGCAACCCGAAATTTAAATGATCTTTTGCGAGAAGCGGCAGACCGCTTGCTGGAGACAGCAGAGCAATTAGGAAACACAGCCACAGCCGCAACTTCCACATCGACTGCTCCGTCAACTGGGTCGACATCCTCGACCCTTGGGCGTCCGAACAGTGCCCCGCGACCGACCTCGGCTGCTGCGGAACATGCAGCGCTATTCGGATACAGGCCACCTTCTGGCTCCAGTATTCGAAGCCGCGGCAGCCGTGGAAGAACTGCGGGATCGGGCCGTCCCCGTTCAAGCGCCCCCTACCACCACAGCCATCGCGCACGAGGCCATAGCTGGAGCCGAGCGTTTATTTGCTTGGCTTACTGCGGACAAACGCAACCCCCGACGCCAAGCGAACGAATTGAGATGGCCCTTAACGATTTGGGCGAGAAGCGTGTGGAATTCCCCCGTCTTGGGAACGGGGCCCAAGTTCACGAGGCCATCATCGCTAAATTCCCGGCCCTAACAAGCGGTTATCAGCTGCTGCGGAATGCTGAGGGCCGGGTAAAAGAACTGATGGTTATTCCTATGCCATCAACCGGTTATTCGGTAGAATATTTACAGTCCGTTTTACAACAAGACCTCGAACTTGTGAAATCATCGGGAAAAAACGAGATGAGAACTTTTGAGTTATCCCTCCATTAATTACAATTATCTGTCCTCGCTAGGGGGGTTGCAGTTTCGGCCGATTAAAGTACGGCGAAGATAGCTAAATAACCTTTCACGTTCGTCCATTTTAAAATCCCTTACCACAGCCTAGTCCCAGCTGGGTGCCGTTGCACAAAGCGCGCGTAAACCGCTACGAGTACTTGTAAACCCGTACGTAAACCATTCGTAGGAAATTTGACCCGTTTCATGACGCGAACGTAACTTACAAGTGGTCGTAAAGAAGCATCAAAACAGTACGTAACTTACACAAGCCTAAAGGAGCAATAAAGGTACTCGTAACTTACGAATACATGTGTCCCGAGTGTTTGTCTTTTGAGCCCGAGGGAAGATGGCGGCTTTTTTAAGCGTAGTTACCCTAGAAAACAGAAGGGCAATACGGCGAGAAAGAGTGTTTAGAGACAGAAAAAATGTCCTTGACACGTTTGACGATTTTTGCATCAGCGAACGATATCGTCTTACAAGAGAGATGATATTTCGCTTGATAGATGGGATGAATAACAGATTGGATCCGCCAACGAAACGATCACATTCAGTTTCTGCTTCCCTCCAAGTACTCATTGCTTTGAGGTTTTATGCCAAAGGGGGTTTTCTATCCGAGGTAGGCGACCTACATGGAGTTAGCAGATCAACGACTAGTCGGGCGATACACGCAGTAACAAATGCGTGCTACGAAATTTATAAACTGAAGACGAAGTCAGCTACCCAAACAACGTCGACGAACTGAAGAGTGGTTTCCACGCCATAGCAGGGATGCCCAATGTAGTTGGCTGCATAGATGGCACGTTGATACCTATTCAGGCCCCGGCTATTGATGAGCACGTTTTTGTTTGTCGTAAAGGCTATCATGCCATCAATGTTCAGGCTGTTGTTGACGATAAGCTAAGGTAAGAGTCAGTACTTATATTTTAAAGAGCGTTCATTTTTAACCTGGGATCACGAGTTTCTACAATATGGGCAATTTTTTTTCCTAACCCCCCCTGTGGAAGACCATTGGAATCCAGGGGGAGTGGTTGAGGGGGTATGATTTTTAATTGTCATTAGGTGGTCCCATTCCCCTTTTTTGTTATGCCAATGCTGAGCTCTTTTTCATTTATTTAAATTATTTATTTGAGACTACAGAACAATGCAATATGATGCACAAACATCAACAATACAATTTGAAGTGCCTGCATTCTTTCTTGCATTTTTTGAGCTTGCAATTTCACAATGGGCGGGCCGGGTCATCTAAGTATTAATTTCACTCTTAGGGAGGGTCAAATGAAATGCCGACCCCTCCCCCCCCCCCCCCCCAAAAAAAAACACCTGGAGCTAAAGTGGCTTAATACCTAATTGTGTTCATACATGTAATCAACTGAACCAAAGTTCAATTTTAAACAGCATTCTTAATAATTTTTGTTTTAGGTTTATCAACTGTGTATGCAAATGGCCTGGGTCTGTCAATGATAGCTTCATCCTCCAGAATAGTGATCTATTTACAAGCTTTGAGAGGAAAGAGATAGATGGGTGGTTATTAGGTAACTGTTTAGTAAATGAATTAAATGCTGTTATACTTATAGTATTTTCTACTGATCATAATGGGCTGCTTTAAGGACGGTGCCTACTAATTACAAACCAATTTGTTTTCTAAAAATCTATATGGATTGTTTGAACCCCCTAAGGAGCTTTTGAAATCAGAAAAAAATTTATGGGGTACCCATACGTTTAAGAGAGATAATTAAGGATGAAAATCGGAAAAAGTGCTGACTCAGGATTTTTCTTTGTCCGAGAAACTATTTTTTAATTCGATTAATATTTTGGGTTATGTGGCAAAATATTAGGGTAAAAAACGTTAGACATAGCGTTCTTCACAAAGGATACCAATCAAACCGTTTATCTTACAATAATTATCATTTTTTGTACAAATTTTGCTTTGTAAGCCTCATTAGTGACCATGAACAGACATATATTTTTGGCTGAAATGGACATCAAGTTTCAATTTTATAAAGACAAAAAATATATGTAAACGTTGTTTAGCTTCCATATTATAGATTGCAAAAAGAAAAAATGGGGGTATCCACGCGTTTTAAAAAGTTATGTGGACGGTAGGCCTCTTTATCGCTAATTTTATTTTCAAAAATTGACATTTTTTTACCAAGGCCTCCCTAGTAAGTCTGAAAATTGGTTTCTTTTATTGCATTCTGGGAGATTTTCAAGATGGCGGCGGGGAAAAGAGTCAGTCCCGTCTTTCGACTTTCTTCATTGAAAATCAAACCTGTTGTTGCTTCCTTTGTGCTCAAACCCCATACAGTCCTTCCTTCTTCATTGGATTTCCAAGAGGTTTACCCGTTTTCACAAAGCTTATTTGACCGTATTCACACATTGTTTATACCCGCCGAGTCCATGTTTGGAGAAACTGACGAAACTCGAAAGCATCGACAGGCCTAAAGCAAAGACGCTGGGGGGAAAGACAGCAGCGAATCATTGCAGTCCAAACAACTTTCATTCAATTGGTCGGGTAAATCTTCTAAATCTACGACTCTTCCACCATCTCCCCATGATAAATCATCACTTAAAGGCCCAGTACGGACCTTGATGCTTTGCGCGCCGCGTACCTCAAAGCCGCCATTTGTCGCAGTTGAAAATTGCTCTCTTTTCAACCGCTCTATGCAATCCACTTCCATCGGCCGTTTTTCTAATCTGAATTTCAGTATATTTATTTTCACATGTTGCCAAATTGTAAGGCATCATTTCTATAGCATTTTAAAGACATTTAGGTCGTAATGTTTTTGAAATTTGTGTTACGAACAATGCGATGTATGTTTATGGGGAAGGCATCATGGCGGAACCGTCGGTAGGAAGACCACGTTAGCCTGGTTCTGTTCGGAAAATAAGACTTTGTTCTTCTGTATTTTACGGCCGGAATGAGAGGAAGCCACATATGGGTTTTGCAGGAAAAAGAATCAGTGTTTTTGCGTTGTGTAATGCCACTATCGTCAACGGTATTAAGCAGTCTTCAGTGATATTATAAATTGCCAATTGGCTAGTTATTCACCGCAAGAGATATCGATTCCACTGGCATGGCTGGAGTGGTCAAAGAGGAAAGGAATCATTTTACTATCATGACAAGTTTCAAGTGGATGCTATAGAAGTGAAATGGATTTTTTAGCCGTAGTTTTTGATGAGCCGATGGGCATGATTTGGGAGTTTATGAAAATTTATGTGAACCCACAACAAACAGTCTGAACAACTATAAAGGTAAAATGACAGAATACTGTTACGTTCATTAAAGCAATTTACCAGATACTTTTTCTGAATTCACAACTAAATGAATTATTAAGTTGAAACATACTGGTACTGTTGTGCAAAATATATATATTTAACAAATAAAGAAGCCTTAGCCATGTTTTATAAGTTATCATAAAACACGATGGGCATTTGAGAACATGAGAGAAATGTTAAAGCACAAGCCGAAGGCGCGTGCTTTCAACATTTCTAGAGTGTTCTCAAATGACCAGAGTGTTTTATGATAGTATAAAACATGGATTTAAGGCTTCTTTATCTGTTTTATAATATAGATTTACGCACGCGATGAAAGGAAACCACCAGTTGAAAACTATATAACACGGCTAACCATGTTATATACTCTGATAAAACATGGCTTCTTAGCCAATCAGAGCGCGCGTACTATCGTATCTATATTATAAATACATATATAGTAAAAATATTGTAGGGTGGTGACTGGTGGAGGGATTTTGCAAGAATATAGCCCAAACATTTTGAATTTGAGACCACTACTGTATACATGTATGCATTTCAGTGATCTGCTGAGAAGGACAATCTTAGAAACTTCACATTATGGCAAAGTAATTTTATAAAAAATGTTGAGTGGCAAATTGGAACAATTTGAGTGTTTATAATGCTAAAACAAAAACCTATAAATTAGCTTTTTTCATAAACAAAGCAAGACAACTGATTCTAAGTCCCTGCATCTAATTGGTAAGAGAAACATTTAATTAAAGTTGGAACTATAGTGGTTTTAATAAAATCAAGGGTACTGTACAGGCTGTTGCTCGTTGTCACTGATATTTACTAGCAACACAGTCTAATCTATATGTAAGTTTCAAGGATAGTGTATACGACTCAATGTACTGTAAATGAAGGGCAGTGTGTAAAAAGGGTGTAAGTGATTCTTAATCACATTCTAAATTCTCCCTTAGAAAACAAAGAAATTGAAGGAGAATTTAGAATGTGATCAAGAGCCACTTACGCCCTTTTTGCACACAACCCTTCAAATATACATGATAAGTATTCTAAAATAATACAAAAAGTAGGTTTACGATACAAAAAATAAGATAATATGCATATCTAGACAAAGAGATACAATGTAATATAGAGTACATTGAGTACAGGAAATCATTGTAGCAAAAGCTAAACAATGTCCACAAATAAGCAATATTCTACTAGCAACAGGTGTACGTTGTCATGAGATTTTACGCACATCGAAAAAAAATCTAGCATTTTTTAAATGCATCAAATCAAAAATCAAATATTTTGTTTACCCTCTGATATTACATTTAAGGCTTAATTAGGCCTCTAGCAGATCGTATTAATGATCCGAACATTCTCCACACACTTTCACTACATTCAATGTTTACAACTCACAACTCAAAGCATGGATGAAAATCAACAAACTCAACTCTCACATAATGGTGTATACGGGATTCGAACCCTAGTCACAATAGTGGGAGGCGAGCACTAATACGCTGTACCACACAGCTCTCCATGAGCCTAATATACAGTCCTGGAGCCTGATTGAGCTACATGTAACCAGGATTAAGGGTTTGTTAGTGCATTTCAAACTACATGTACATGTAGTTGTAATATTAGAGTGCAGAATGACATGTTTTACCAAAAGAACCAGAATCCTCTGGATTAGATGCTAATCAGGCTTCAAACAAGGGCTCTGCTATATAGTTTTAGGATGAAAAAGGGATAAAATACTTGAGAGATTAAAATAATATGACATATTGACCTTTTTAATATCCATAAAACTTCACAGTCCTATAAATTTTATCCTACCCTCTTCATTTCTGGCCTTGTAGTCCTAATACTGTACATGATCCCAGCTACATTTACCTATTTAAAGGGGGTGGGGATGCGCAGCAAGAATGATGTGTGCGATTTGCTTTGGTATTTCAGAAGTTTTTATCAGAAAATAAATCAGAACAATATTATTACATGTACTCTGTAACTAAGGTAACTCCAGTAGAATATAGCAAATTAATATTGCCTGGTTCAAAAAATACTATTGATTTTGAGGGTCAGTGTTATCTTACCCCAGAATATAAAAAAATATAAGTGTTTTTCGTGATCCAGCATTAAGCTGGAGCCAATCAGCTATCTTAGGACCAATTTATTTGACATATATATTGAATCCAAGCATTGTACCCAACCTGACCGAGGCCTGAGGTTAGGCTCTAAGCGAAAGGAGGCCTTTGTTACATTTAATAAATCAGTAATTCATTAATATGTATATTTCTGATTTACCTGACAGAAGGGATATAGACACCAATGGCAATCTGTTCCATATTCGGCAGTATCCCACAGGTTGTATCAATTTTTTTCCACTGCCATAATGTGCTGTATACGCACTCTGAACAGATTCCAGTTTTGCCATCAAAATATTGTGATGCAGCACATGTACCAAGTGAGGTGTGTTCTTTATTTAGTTTGGCATGGGATAAAATAGTTCTGCAATGTTTTCTTGTGGTATCCCATGAATATTCCACTCCCCCCCCCCCCCCCCACCTACTGCTAAATAATGTACGGCGGTCCCTAAGGGCTTGTGTGTATACTGAAAAATCAAGTTACTAACATTTCAGGATTAGTATGTAATTAACAGGGGACTTTAATAATCTTTGTGTGTCTGTAACAAGCTAAAAATATTCAATACAAAGTTGGTAATCACTTCGTATTTTTTGTATTTGCATTCACGTAGACACTCTTAGAATCTGCAAACAAATGCAGGTTTAGTAAAACTAAAAGTGGAAACAACAGTATAGATAATATTGATAACTAATTTCTTAGTCTTGATTTGTCCAGAAACCCATATAGCTGCATAATTATACTGTGCTGTCATTGGGGTATCATAACTTTATCTTTCAAACACACAGAGTTATGGCATTGGATTTTGATGCAGATCAACCTCCAAAATTTCACAATGTACACAAAATAATCTTTGAAAATGTGAAGGTGGTGATGAATGTCACCCTCTCTAAAGCAGACAATTCCCATTTATCTGCAAATATACCACAGTGGTGATTATTTATTGCCCATTTCTTGGCAAAGTCCATACTTCCTCTTCCCACACTTTATAACCGCTTGAAGAAAACAATGTACACCCTTTTCCTGAAACAAATAGAATATTTCTTATCAAAGGTACAAAAAAAGGAAAGCAACCTAAAATATGACACTGGAGGTATATAGTGTTCAATTTAATTAAACTACCACTGTCCAATTGTGCACCTTTTACATTGTAGGGGAAGAGCTAGGTGGCTATTAAAAAGTCCTGTGGGAAAGGGAAAAATGCTGAAAAGAGGAAGTGCATGCACATTAAAAACAATTCTGCTTACTCCGAGTGACTACAAATGACAATTTGTGCAAGATAAATATCTCCCTAGCCATTTCCTATATAATGAACAGCTTGCACTCAAATAATTTGCTATAAAAAAAACAAAATTTCAAAGGATGCATTTCTTT